>CM068828.1:69975319-70065319 GCA_028554795.2 Sinohyriopsis cumingii
GAAGGGGGGCACCCTACGGACAATGGGAATTAGCATTACAAAACCCCTTGGGCAAATCTACGGACAATGGAAATTTAACATGGAGAAAAATCGTGGGCAAATCTACGGACAAGGGGAATTAACATGGGAATAAATCGTGGGCCACTTTACGGACAAGGGGAATTTAACATGGCGATAAATCGTGGGTCACTCTACGGACAAGGGGAATTTAACATGGGATTTTTTTTTTTAAAAATTTTTTTTAAAAAAGGGGTAGGCAATTCAAAGACTATCTCTTTTCGAGAAATATGGCTGGCCCTGAAAAGGGCCTTTGGGTTTTCTTCTTCTGCTTCTAATTTCTTCTTTTCCTCCACCAACTTCTTATTTTATCTCCAACACTCTTTCTCTTCTTCCCTTTCTTTTTTTTTCTCCTCCTCTTCTTCTTTCTTCTCTTCCTCCTCTTCTTCTTTCTTCCTCTTCTCATTTTCTTCTTCTTTTTCAATTTTTTCGTTCCATGTTCTTATTCTTATCTTTTCCTCTTCATCCTCCTTCTCCTCCTTTATTTCCTTCATCACACCACTGATCATGTCCTTTGCTTTTCTTAAGTTGTTAATTTCCATTTTTACTCTATGCGGACTATAAGAATAGTGGTCTTCAACGAGTCGTACGAGCATTTGTTCTATCATGCCCAAATTGTCAAGGACGTCTTGCAATGATTGAAATTTATCCAGGTGGTTTGAAGCCATTTTCTATGTAGAATGGTTTGAACGACGAATACTGTGGGTTCTTATAGTGAAAGCGCGTACGTGAAGGAAAACATCCCCCTAAAAACATAAAATGGATCTTACCTAGATCATGACCAAACAACGCGCGGACGTGAAGGAAAACATCCCCTACTTTTTTCATTTCATATAATATAACCCTAACTATACTCTCCACATTTGCTAAGAAACAATAAAGAAACCCATAATCTACTATTCTCACAAACATACCTTTACTCATACAAACACAAACACACAAACACATACCCTCACATTTTTAAAAAAGAGTTAGTGTTTATATACACACTACTCTACCTACACACATTGGCAAATTAATAGTTATTTCTTTTCTAGAGTATTGGGTAGCCCTGAAAAGGGCTGTTGGTTTTTTTCAACTCCAGATGCACCTATCTAATGGTTGCACCTTCCTGGCCTTGCGCCACACACGCATCTTCTTCCCCAGTCTTCTTTCACCTTTCTTCTGGGGAGCGCAGAGGGAGGATGATTCGCTTCAACACCCCAATCCTCTGTCTCGGGAATATTGAACGACATCCTCTCTTCTCTTTTCTTTTCCTCTTCTTCCCTCTCTCTTCTCTCCTCCTCTTCTTTCTTCATTCTTGCTTCTTCTACGATAGCCTCCGCTGATAGTTCGTTTACTATGCGCCTGGCATATTCCAGGTGCATCTGGAGTTCTAGCAGCTTCACAATCCTTGTATTCATTGTCTTGCTGTTAACAGGTCGACGATGGGCCCAACTGACGATTTGTTTTTAATTTATACTGAAAGCGCGGACGTGATGGAAAACATCCCCCTAATAACATAAAATTCATCTTACCTAGATCATGACCAAAAAAAAACAACAACGCGCGGACCTAAAAGAAACACTCACTCACTTTTTATGCTACCTATCACTATTTTAAAATTTTTTATAAATCACTTCAATTGACTATCACATAAGCAAAGCAATCCAATCTAACCCCAAATATACACCTCAAACAGCCCAAAAAACAAACATCATTTTAATCTACTATCCACACCAACCTACTTTATCACTTACAAACACAATCACACAAACACACAAACACATACCCTCACATTTTTTAAGAAAGAGTTAGTGTTTATTTTCACACTACTCTACCTACACACATTGGCAAATTGATGGTTATTTCTTTTCTAGAGTATTGGGTAGCCCTGAAAAGGGCTGTTTTTTTGCTATGGCATTCTTTTTTAGTTTCTAAGAATGCGATGTCCTCTGAGGATAGACTTTCTGGCGATAGGTCTGCTTCTTCGGAAAGAGAAGAAGAATTCTTTGGTGTCGATACGGCAATCGACAAAGCCTCTGTCAGCTTCAGGTTGTTGCTGCTGTTGCTGTTGCTGCTGCTGTTGCTGCTGTCTCTGAAGTCTGTACTTCTCTGTCCATTCTTCTTTTTTCCTGTTCATTTCTTCTCTGAAGAGCTCTTCTATCAGGTCTTCAGTGATTTTTAACATTCTCACATTCTCTATTTCTTCTGGCTTCGGTATCAGACTGTGTCTGACCCTATGCAAATTCACGTAGGCTTCGTTGAGCTTAGCTAGTTTGGAGCACATCTTCTTAGGAGGATGAGTCGACAATGGATGGCTAGACTGGGAACAACCCGGTTCTTAAAGTGAAAGCGCGGACGTGAAGGAAAACATCCCCCACACGGTTTTCGAGCCGCAACGTTCATGAGAGGGATAGTAAGAAATGAAAGAGCATCAATCCAACATTCTTATAGCTAAACAAACCACAAAGTCATTTTTTTCTAAACACAACATTTTTTATTCAAAAAATCACTTAACACTAAACAACAACATTTTTAACAATAATCCAACACTATAACATCAAACAATTTTTTTTCAAATCACAAACATTTTTTTCTTCAAATACAATCTACTTTAAACAAGGCTGACAACGTTGTGAATGAAATTGTGATTTCCACTGTTGGAAATCATTAGGCCATTGATGGACACTACGTTTCCTAGCTTGAGACAAAAGATAAGCATAATGGTCACAAAACCATCGATCTACTTTCACATCGTTTCTAGCAGAAGAACGAGGATCAAAATGAGTCACTAAATGTTCTAAGGAATAGCCCAGGCTGCGATGATGCAGAAAATACACACAGTACTGTCCACACACCAAGGAATCTGTGCCTTGTAATTTCACGTTATTGAATCGGGTGGTTTGAGCATTTCTTCTCATAAAGTCGATGATATCGTCTTCCAAAGGGGGCAATCCATACGAATCGAAATATTCCACACATCCTTCTTGAGGAAAGTAGACGGCTACCCAGTGGGTTCCTGGGAGATGACTATCGTCCGTGTTGATCACGTAAGCTTGATGGTCTTTAGGTTTGCGATGAGGGAGTTCATCTTTAGCACAGACGACGGGATTCCAAGAAGCCGTATACGAACTGTGGTTCAAAAGGTAATAAAGTTCCCAGGTATCCATTTGTGTTTGTTTTCTTCTTCACAGGTAATAATACGTCGTCAATTCGATCCTGACTTTTTGCTTGAAAATGTCTGACGAATAAACGGTTATTCGTTCTGTTTCCTCACTCTGATTCAGGAGAGCTTCGATACGATGGATCTCTTGAGTGGTTAATGCTGGACAAGAATGTTCACGCAAGTCTTTATACCACTGGTGCAACACGTCTTTGTTCGAGATGAGACTCCAAGCTTCGTCCAGATACTCGTCCAATTTTTCTTCTTGACTTAACATTAGGCATTTATCGTGTTGAATTTGACTGGGATGATCGTTTTGACATCCATAGCAATTTTTCTTGATCAATTCCGTTATTTTGTCGACCAAGTGTTTGGCAAAACAGCAGACTAAATGGGCTTCTTGTTCTGGCCATCTCGACTTCATTATGATATCTTCTTTGTCTTGAGATTCTTCTCCTTCCACGGTCTCCTCACATTCCATCTCCAAAGTTTCTCCACTAGGTAAAGAGGGATAACAGTCTTCCATGGCTTTCTAATAATCTAGAATGACTTCTCTCAAACTGTTGATTTCTATGGTATTATCGAATTCTGCATACAGGATGACGTTCACTGTCTGTTTCAGTGTTTCTGCAAACTGAAGTTCCACACGAATCTGACCGGATTTTATAGGGTGGAAATGTCCCTCATCGCTGCCTTGGTCTGGAGTGAAATCGAAAGCCCACAAAGCATAGCCTCCTGCATAATCGTCATACTCAATGCCGTGACTGGTGTTGGTTCCTAACTGACCGGTGGCTTCGTACAGGGACAAGTACGATCTCAAGTAATTCTTGTTTTTGGGATCAAAGTCAGTTTCGAAAGGTCGGGTACACAAGGTCTTGCCATCACGACTGACTTCGACTTTCTTCACTAAAAAGTGTTGAAAGTTGAAAGGATTTTCTTTGAAGGCTCCGTTGAAGGCTGAATTCGTGACCATACCAAGGATCAAACGTTTGGGTAACTGTCCTTGGAACAGATGATCTTCGGTTATGGATTGCAGTCCAGCAGAAATGGTGAACGTTTTCACTTCCACACGTCGGATGGGATACTTGGCAGTCGTTCTGCTCAACGTTTGACTGATGTCGTTACTCACTTTGGGTAACACTTCTACGCGTCGTACGTAGAGTTTGGCCTCCTGGATTATGCTTTTAGGAGCCTTAGTAGGATCAGCAGCTATCAAATGGAAAGCGGCACTGCTGCGATTCAGTCTCAAGCGGACATTCACCCCGTTCAGCAAATATTTCTCTTGCAACCACATGTCCAAATGCAAACGATCCATCAGTTCTAAACTTTTCTTGTTTATGATTTTGTCTGCTCTTGCCTCAAAGCTGGAATTGGATGTATCTGTTTTTTCTAACTTGCCCGCTTCGTCAGCTACCCACAGCACACAGGCATTGAGATGACTATCCTTGGCATCTATTCCGTACGTCAAGAGATTTTCCAAGTAGGCACGGTAAGGGTATGTATCCATGCTGCTGCTGACTAGTTTGTTATTCAAGTACAAATCCACTGAACTGAACAAGGAATGCATGAAATTGTTGACGGGACCTATTTCGTCATCGTCTTTTACTTCATTACCATCCTTATCTAGAACTTGGATTTTCAAGTACAAGTAACTGCTATTCAGATCGATGTAATCTTCGGGCTGTCCTTTGATTTCAAACTCGATGGGAGCGGAATCGGTCAGTGAGGAGACGGGATGAAATTCCACCCATTGGGATTCTTGCATGGTCATCATGGTGGGGGGCATGGCAAACAGATCCAGTTCCGTCTTGGAACAAGCGCAAGACTCTCGGTGCATCATTTTGTTCTGTGTTTCAATAATCGAAAACGTCTAAGTCTCGAACGGTTCTTCTTTTCTTGGCCTTTCTCGCTTGAAGTCTGGTGAAAGGGTGTTTTCTTATTCGTCGTCTCTTTCTGCCTTGTCCTTGCTGAATGCCAGACTCGGTAGCGTGCAGGGCATTTATAGGTGTCTCTCGTCGGCCCAAAATGTCTTTGCCCGTTTGCAGCAAGACATTTTTGCCTGCCCTCATGAAGGCTTCTTTAGGGTTTTGTTTGTCGATGATGACATTTTGGAGAAATTCTTTGCCTTGCGTCAGTGCCGCATCTTTCAAGGCGTGCAATCCGCGTGTCACCATCGGTTTCAACACCGGGGCCACCGAACGAAAGGCCGATTTTAACATGTCTCCTAAACCGTGTCCTCGTTGTCGAGCCACCCCTTGGTACACTGGATACATGACTTACTTACGAGTCGTGAGAGAACCGTTTTCGAAAATGGAGTTTCACCGTGACTTTTCCTTTGGTGAATGGAATATTTTGTCCCAAATCTCCTTTTATAGTAATGTTGACCGTGTCCAAATACGACTTGCTGACAGGTAAATAGTGAGGATGGACAAATTCGCGGTGGACGTGATAAGTGTTTCCACCTTCCTCGTCAGCGTTTGTGGCAGAATCCACTTTGAAAGGAATGACACGCAGTAACGGCACGGAGGTGTGTCCCACCACGTTGTATTCCACCACATCGGAGTACACGAAGATCAAATTCAGTCCTTGGTTCAGTTCTACCGGGAAACGAAAATACTTGGCAAAAGAGTCGTTGTCATAAATGACTGGTAATTCGGGGGATTTTTTTTGTTCTCCTATCTTCCTCATCTCCGTGTCACCGCCCAATATGTCAAACAATTCAGGACAAAATAAGAAAGACATGAATTTTTTGGACCCCTCAGAAAATTTCATCAGAAAGCGACGAGCTATTTTGTGGTATTCCAGGGTGACACTTTTTTGGACATTCCCCAAAGCTTTATGGAACACGCCATTAAACTTGGAGGCTATGGCGCTGACCAAATGATGACCACTGAAATAATAGCCTGGGAGAATGGACAAGTTGTAGGTCCACGTTTTAGTTTTGTCATCATAGGTTTTATTGCTATATGTGCCAATCTTATCCAACTCATCTTGCAATTGTTTGTCATGAACTTCTACCTTAAAATAATTTTGATTGGGAATGACATTGTGGACTTGGGTCGGGTGAATCATTTCCACTAAAGCCACTTCCCAATGAGCTTCGTGATCTAACTGGATGGCTTGAGGTAATTTGGCCGTGTAACAGCACAACGTGTTGTTGGGAAACACCTCCATGGAACTGTCACTGGGTAAGGTTAAGTAAAATTGGTTTTGGTGACTCATAATTCCAGAGTTCTGTGGCTGTCCGAGGGGATATTACTGGACGTCAGAGGCGTGTCTCCGCCCAAAATGGGGTTCTGGTTGTGGTTGTTGTTGGAGTGGTGACTGACACTGGCACTGGACACAACGTTCCCGTTCGAGGAGAATTTCAGGGAGGGATTGGGAAGCAGGTAACCGATGCAACTGCTCAATAAAATGGTCCACAATTGTTTGTCTCCTTGTTGCAAACTCAAATTGGCGATGGCTGCCCCGATGACACAATACACCACGAAGATTTGGCAGAAAAAGACGATTTGCGTTTTAGGCACACGTTCTCCACACCACACCCACAAGGGTTGTTTTTGTAAATCTTGCACAGAAGAACTAGGGGAAGAAGGAGCGGTCGACGTAGCTGCGTCTGCTGTGTGAAAGGGCATGATGGTCACTTCTTCTTTTTATAGTCGATGACTTGCGAAGCGTCGATCCAAGAATCGAAACTGGGTGGATATCCTTTCCAACGTACTTTGACTTCTTTGACACGTCGTTTGCCCACTTTACGGGTTCTGCGTTCGAGAATGCTTTCGATGTCGTACACGTCGTCTTCTTTTTTGGTGACACGTTGTAACTCGGGCAAATAAAACGTTCCTTTGAGTACTTCTCCGTTCATGTCTTCCAATTTATAGACGGCAGGATGACGGCCATGTACTCGTCCAGTGACGCGAAACAATTCGGTCGTCCAGTTAGGTAAGTAACCTTTGTCGAAAGTGCGTTTGGTTTTGCCAATGCGCACCCAATCTCCTACGGTCAACTCTCCACTTTTCTTGGGGACAGCCCTCGTCGGGGACGTACCAAACAGGCGCTCGAACACCAACACTTCGTTCTCGGGGGTCACGTCTTGCGGGGCACGTCCGATGCTTCGATGGTAAGATTGGTTGTACGCTTGCACCAGGTGCGGTAAGATGTCGATGTACTTCAGAGTGTGGTGATGCGTAAAATATTTCCACATGCGTTCTTTCAAAGTGCGTTGAAAACGTTCCACGATGCTGGCTTTGGTTTCGGGATTCTCGGTGGTAAAAAAATGAATGTCACGTTTCTTTAATTCTTTTTGGAAAGCTTGGTTCAGAAATTCGGTGCCTTTGTCCGTTTGCCATCGAAGAGGGTGACGACCGCTTTGTTTCAACACCCGTTGCAGGGCTCGCACTAACTCGCTGCTCGATTTGGAAGTCAAGGGCACGACCCAGGCAAATTTGGAAAAGACGTCGATGACACAAAACAAATATTTGTAACCACGATTGTAGCTGGCCAAATGAGAGACATCGGCTAAATCGGCTTGCCATTGATGATCGATGCCTTCCACTCGGGTGCGACTTCTGGCAAACTTGCGTCGAATGGGTTTGTGTAAAGTGTAGGTAGCTTGTTCTTGTAACCATCGTTGCACTTGAGGTAAACGGAGACTTTTCAGTCGCGTTTTGGCAGCACGATACAATTTTTGAACTCCTGCGTAACCTGCAGGATGGGAGGGATCGTAGTAAATGCTAGCTAAGACTTTTTCCATTTTTTTGTGTTGATTGGTGTCTTAATAAGGCACCCACTCTTGAAAGAGGCTACTCTTTTTCTCTTGGGGTATTTTCTTGGATTGCAAGGCTTTGCGTGTGCGGCCAGCAATAGGTGTCGAAGAGGAGGATGTCTGAGCAGGGGATATCGGTTCTTGTTTCACTTCTGTCTTCACTTCTGTCTTCACTTTCTTTTTCTCTTGTGAGGAAGAAGGGGTGGCCATCATCTTTTTAATCCATCCAATTCTGGAGGTAGGTGGTGTTGTTAACTTGCGTACTTTTTCTGGTGGAGTTTGAAACCCTTCTTCTTCTTCTTCTTCTTCTTTTCCTTTTTCTGTCTTGGTCACGGGTACTGGTGGTACTGGTACTGGTACTGGTGATGGTGCTGGACTTTTCATCAAGGTCTTAAAATCTTTTAGAGTGGGTAAAGCTGTTTCGTCTAAAGCTTTCTGGTGAAAGAGTTGCAGTCGTTGCAAGAGTTGACCGTACTTTTGCGATTTTTCTGTTTCGGACAAATCTTGGCGATCCAGCAAGGATTGCAATTCGTGTTGTAACTGGGACATCTCGCTCAAATTGGGATTGGGAGGTAAATGCGGGGTGCGTTGTTCTTGCCACCGATGGTATTCCATCCATCGTTTGTAAGGCACTAAAGCTAGTTTTCGTCCTTCCATGGGGTTGTCAGGGGTGAATTCTGAGATCTTGGGACTTCCGAAGGCCTTTTTATCTTGCTCCCATCAGTCCTCCCAACATGGTTCCCAAGACTCCTTTCAGTATGGGGCCTAACAAGAGAGGTAAAATGCCTCCACGTTGGACCAACATCTTCTTTTTTTGACGAATGGGAATTTTCTTTTGAACCATTTTCCGAAGAACGTGACGATGTTTGCCTAAGCATTGTTTCTGGTGTTTGGACAAAGGGATCGTGCCTTTCAAGACGTTCAAACAACATTCGCACACGGTATCGATGACCTCTTTGGAGGCCGTTTGAATGAGTTTTTTTCGTAGGGGTGGAGAAGCTTTGGACAGGACAGATAACAGGTCCCCATGTTTGGCTAAACGTGGTGGTAGTCCTTTCCTTTTCTTTCCTTGGGGTTTTCTGGAGGGTGACATCTTTGAGTCTTTAGGAGCACCTAAAAACACTGATACCCTACTCGGTCACAGGCCTTTTTTATACTGGAACGCGTCGCCACTGATTGTCTTTACGGCGTATTAGTTTGAGGACAGGCATGACACGTCGTGCAGGGGTACGTAACGGACTAAATCGAGCCAGTTCTTGCTTGGACAAATCCAGTAAACTTTGTAACATGCCCGATCTTTCATGGACTTTGATTTTGGGAGAAGGTACTTTGTGAGCAGCAGCCACTGCCGCTAAATTGGAAGGTCCTGCCACTGGGGAAGTTCTTTTGGGGGTCATCAACGGAGAAGTTCTTGGTGTAATCAACGTCTCCAAGTACTCTTCAGTTCCTGGTGACATCAACGGAGAAGTGGACAAACGTGAGGCTGCCGGAGACGCAGTCATTGCCGTGGCAGGTCGTGGTTTGCGAGTGTAAGGTTGCGTCCTGGCCGAAGTGCCTCTCTTGCGACTAGTTTTCTTCTTCTGTGGACTTTTCTTTTTCTGAGGACTTTTTCTCTGTTTCTTTTTATGGGGGCTTCTTTTCTTTTTCCGGGGTGGTGGTGTCTGGTAAGAGGAGGGTCCTGCCACTGGAGAAGTTATTCTTCTTGGGGACCTGGTCTTTTTCTTTTTCTTCTTGGGGCTTCGTTGAACTTTTGTCTTGGGGATAACTTTGGGGGCATTAGGATCCCATCTTAAGAGTGAGCGAATGATGACCCTTCCTAGAGTACCGCTCCCTCCAGGTTTCAAAATGATTTGTTTTTTGGTTTGAGTGTCGATGCGGGGATCGGCCAGTTGGACCAAAGCGACTTTGTTTCGATCGAAAAAGCGTTGGGTTTGATGAGGAATCTGAATGATTCCTTGGAGTAATTGACGTGCCGTCACCGTGAACCATCGTAAGACTTCTTTGAGACTAGCTTCTAAGACACGAGCTCGTGTTTGTGGATCTTTTTCTCGACTGATGCCATACAAGGCACGAATCAATTTGACGGGAAGATGCGACTGAAGGGACGTCATGTTCACACTGTGTGAGACAGACGAAAAAGGGTCTGAGGTTTTTATAGATTTTTTTCATGGGGAGTGAAATGAAGTCGAGGACGGAGACGTGTACAGGACAGGCCCTCCGTCTTGGCACCAGTGGTGAAACAAGTGGGTACGAAATCGCAAATCCTCGGGAGTCGTAGGTTTCAAATCGACGAGTAAATAGGCGTGTGGCGTTTGAGTGGCATCGTCGTACGCCTGAGTCAGCCAAGGCGTTCCTAACTGTTTGGCTAAGACTTGCACTTGCGATTTATCTCGAGGGCTTTTAAACAAGACCACGTAATGCGCATTGAGACTGATGGTGCGATGGGCTTTACTTTGTTGAAACAAATTTTGGGTGATGTAAACGACACTGGCATTACGGTGATGCCCTTTGCGCGTGAACCACAATTTAATTTCTTCTTCGTCTTCTCCTAACATGTCGTCGAAAATGACCAAATGGGTTAGACGGGAGTCAGAGACGATGCCGTCGTCTTCTTTAGGAATGCCTTCCACAAACACGATGGAATCTCCTTGACTTTCTCGCAAGAGGCTGTACGCCGATTGCCACTCTTTGTAACACCACACGATTCGTTGAGGGGGCCGATCGATCAAATGATGTTTATGTTCGATCAAACGTTTGACGAATTCGGTTTTGCCTGAACCGCTAGGTCCAGCAATGAGCATGTTAAAGGGATGGCGAAGATACAAAGCCTCCCAACTGGCACGATCTAAGTGTTCGTCGATGACTTTGACAGTAGAGGAAGAGGGAGCAGAGACAGTAGAGGTAGCCATGGTGTGAGAAATGTCACTTGTGACACGAAAAAACAAACAAGACAAGAGTTTATATACTTTTTCAGAACACGTTTATTGAATGTTTCAAATATGAACACGAAAGACAAAAATACATACAACCCAAATAGTGATGTACAGGAATATAAAACACAGCAAAACAATCAAAGTGGAATATAAACAAGTGTCTGTACAACATGTTTTGGGTAACCAAGATGTCCTAGGGACAGTGTGTAATGTTCTTACAGTCTCTACATGAGGCATTGTCACACAAGTGTCCTCCCGGAATGACCTTTCAGGAATGTCCATGACAGTCCTGTCCTGAAGCGAGTGGTTGTTCTCGGTGACGGGTTCTTCTGGCACTGTCACTAACACAGGTTGAAAAGTAACTTTTTTCCTTGAACAACTCTTGTGCATACTGGGCCACTTCTTGGGTCCAAGCTTCAAAACCCCCCTTTTTCCAATCACGAACATCTGTCCAATGAGGGTGTAAGTCACAAGCTACACACACATCGTCATACACGTCTTGGGTAGCTAAAAGTTGACGAATCTTTTTTTCCTGTTGAGGTCGAGAAGTATCCAGATGAAATCGCAAGGCTTTGAGCAAAAGGAGTTTTTCGTGACCATTTAAGGCCATGGAGGTGGTAAGTACTGATCGTAAAGAGTCCACAAAGAATCGGCTGGTAAACGAAATCCCAGAAAACAAGTCACTAAGACACACACCACTTGTCGTCCCAAATTGAATGGATAAAGTTCTTGTAATAATCGATGGTAATGATCCACGGTTTGAATATGGTCATTGAGTTCCTTCCACGGAATCTGTTGGATGACATACGACATAAGTCGTGGCATAGCTGCCTGTTTTTATAGTCTCTTTGTTTCGAAAAGAATACACGTACTTTCTAGCCAGTGATGTTCGTTTTCCAGTGGGGAATGTAAATCTTGCATACTGTAACCGAAACGTCAGAGTTCGATTAGAAGTTTCCTCTTCCGCTAAGTAGATTCCACGTAAAATATGTTGGTAATCCTTTACCTCGTCTTCCTCAATGGGTTGCTCTAGGTGAATCTCGAAGTAACCAAAATGATCAACACGTGAATCATCGGGGGCCTGGAAGTATTGAACAAGGTCTGACCACTGAAACAATTTCTGACGAATCAGTTCTCTTATACCCTTCAGGTACCAGTGGTTAAAGATCTGGTGACGTAACGGATGCAATTGTTCTTTACGTTTCACTTGTATTTTCACCAGCTCTCGGTAAATGCGTTCTCTCAACTCCACAGGCAAGCCCAAAATGTACTCTTGTAAAGTATCCATAAGTATATACACTGTTTTTGGAATCGTTGGGTGGTAGCCAATAGCCTCGTTTAACTATGTGCCTAATGTAATATCCACTCATAATCAGTCTTCTTGTACTTTGGAACAGAGCATAATTTAAAAACGGATGAATCACTTTGAGTTTACGTTTCACTTGTATTTTGACCAGCTCTCGGTAAATGCGTTCTCTCAACTCCACAGGCAAAGCACGAATGTTCTCTTGTAAAGTATCCATGAATAGGTCATACTAAATCCTCTTTGGTCTGACACAAGAAATGTACTCTTTGCACAAACATAGTTTCACTTCAGTGTCGAATTTAAATCGTTGAGTCACTAATCTACACATTACAATTCGTTCAGAAGTTTCCTCTTTCACCAAGTTGACATTGTGTTCAAGATGTTGGTAATTCGTTAACTCTTCCTCTGGAATTCGATGCAGTACGTTTACAATGTAGTAGATAGAATCGTCCATACCAAACCAATCCTTTTTAAAACTAGAGGATCGTTGATCAATGTCTGTCCAATGGAACACTTTCAATTGAATCAGTCCTTGTATAGCCTGAAGGTACCAGTGGTTCAAACACCGGTGACGTATCGGATGCAATTGTTCTTTACGTTTCACTTGTATTTTGATCAGTTCTCGATAAATGCGTTCTCTCAACTCCACAGGCAAAGCACGAATGTTCTCTTGTAAAGTATCCATGAACAGATTATTATGGTAAGAAGTTACTTCAATGTCTCGGTCCCACTAAGGGTAAGTAATGACAATTCGGTGACCATCGAGCATGTTCTACGTAGGCCGAATCTTGCGGTTCCCAGTGGTGAAGTGACACACCGCAACTGAAGCACTTGACTTTATCTCCTTCGCCCAAGTAGAAAAATCCGGCTCTGGCTAATTCTTCGGGGGTCGGTCCTCCCAGATACTTTGGCCATTTTCCTTTGAACGATTGAAGACGATTTTCAAAGTCGCAGTATTCCGACAAACGCACAGGAAACGAATATTCGTCTTTCACAGGTTCGTTTCGATGAGGGTTGAGTGACATAGGTAGGAGTTTGCTCAGGGCTGGATGACATCCGTAAGGGGGTAGACGTGAAGGTCGACATTCCCCTTTAAAACGAAACCCAGTAAAATGTCCAAGAGGACGAGCAGCATCGCTTTCGCATCCCACAGGTCTGACACGCACAGCATCACTTTCCATGATAGGGGTAGGGGTACTAAAGTTCCCATGATGCTTTACGGCATCGCTCAGGTCACAAGGTACAGCATCGGTCCCATCGCAAGGCTCACAATCGCACTCGTCTGCAAACTCCGTTACGCAATTACAATGGTAACCACATGGACAATCGCAGTTTCCTTCCGGACATTTTCCGTCGCAATGCATGGGTCTTATCCATCCAGTATTAGTCACACTAGAGGAAGATACAACTTTTTTACAATCCCCAAACTGGAACGATGCCTCTTTCAAAGTATTCATCTTGTTCGCTTGGTCTTGGTAGTCACAATGAACTATCGATCTTGCCTAGGGTTCCTTTTTTATATACAGACCAATACCGACGTGACCGTACGGTAAGGTGAAATGATTGGGAAGTCGAACTCGCTTCTGGTATACAATTTGATAGACTTTTTCCAAGGGTCGACTGACGATGTGGTGAGTGGGTAAACGTACAATTTTGTTCGGTTGGTAGGTGGTCACTTTAAAGTTTCCATCCTCTCCCGATTGCAAGGCTTCTTTCAATACCCCAAAGTTGACCACTCGACTGGTACGATAATTCAGAGTCAGTCCTTTCACTTTGCACGTCGTGTGCACTTCTCCTTGTTTGTCACGGTATTCGTAGCCGTAATTTTTGGGACCGCCACTGACAAAACTTAGAATCTTGTCGTCGGGATGCTCGTCTGTCCAGGCTCCTAAACGGTCTCCTTCGATGTCAGGGTGATGTTGAATCGGGTGATGGATGTAAATGCAACTGTCCGTGTCAAAGTACAGGACGCGTTCTTCTAACAGTTCTAAAGCTTCGTACAATTTTAAGCGAGCATGGGCTGTCACGTAAGCCGCAATGATGACATTTCCAAAAGGGTCGTCTTGTACAAAGTCCAGATCTTCTTCGTAATTGACCAAGATCAAATTCTCTCGAACGACGTCCACGTGTTTCATGTATTTGGTTTTGTCGTGAATCATCTGGAAGTAGCGGGAAGGTTCTGTCAAATATTCCGTCTTGGGTAAACACGGGCGTTGTGCCATTTTGCCCCACAAGCAATTTAACATCACTTTGGCAAACGATCGCCTACCTTCGTTTTTCTCGATGTGGTCTAAAGTGATGCCTTCTTGTTCGTAGTATTTCTCTTTGAATTTTATTTGGTCTTCGGGAGTGTGACACCAGGACGGATAGCCGCTGGCTTCTTGCTTCAGTTTCAAAAAGGCATCCACGTAGTCTGCGAAAATGCCTTTCTGCGTGGGGTCACCCTTGCGGTATTGTTGTGTCTTGGGAAAGTGGCAAATTTCGTACACTTCTAACAGTTGGTATCCCATGTCCAGAGCTTTGAACAATTCCACGCTGACCCAGGTTCCCGTCAAGGCCCGTTCTTCCTGGCTGTGCTGACAAGGTTGGTCTTGGTTGCACGTTTCGGCACAAGTACGGCACAAGGGAAACATCAGTTTGCCTTGACAATGGTGAGGTAAGACGGGATGGTACAGGTTCGTGGGAGGCAAAACTTTGCACTTGATCAAGCCTTCGTATTGTCGAATGTTTTTCAGGTCGATGTGTTCCGTTAACAATTGCGGGTGCCCTACAGGAAAGCGACAATATTTGCACACGTAGGGATACAGCGAACACACGTCCAAGTATTTGATTTCTTCTCCTTTCTCTTCGTCGGCTTGGTACAGCAAACAGGTGGCATTGGTCCTTCCTCCGTACAAACTATCCCTCGGGTTCAGCGGGTCCATGAACTGGTAACTTTCCACGAGGCGTTTAAACTCGGGATCGGTTTTCATACGGTGATCGTACTCGTGTTCCCACATTTCCACCACTTGGTATCCTTGCTGTTCTAACTTTAGGCGCCGCTGACAAGTGTCCTGGTACAAGTCTTCCATGGTTCGTTGTAAAAACTGATTTTTAGTGCCACGGTCAGGGTAACAGACGGGACATCCGTGAAATAAGCAACCGTTAAACTCGTACACGATCTTGGGGTTTTCTAAGTCCCAGCCATCGACCGAATACGTTCCGATGGTCTTTTCGCCCCCTCCGTTGCGGGCATGCTGAATCCACTTGTCTTCCTTGTCGCACAAGTAATGTAACCAACGTAGGGCTTTGACCGAGTACTGACGTTTGACAAAGTGGGTCGTTTGAGGGCTGATGACAGCCACGGTGTTTTCAGGCATGAATCGTTGTCGATACACTAAGGAACACGCTTTGGCAATGGTGCAAGCTTCTTTCAAAGGATCGACCCCTCCGTGTTCCATGAACAATTCTCGAAATTTTCCACAGCAACGCCGTAAAATGTCCACGTCGGAACGACAATACTTTAACATTTCTTCCTGAAAGTCGAAAGGGTCCGAGGCGTGAGCCTGGTACCAAGCGTAGAAAGCTTCTCGTTGTTCGGTACGCATGTTGTCGGGGTCGTAATAGTGAGCCTCAGGTAAATGGGGTAGAACGGCGTGTTGATTGGCTTCCGTATTGAAAAAGTGTGGAAAGTACCCTTTAGCCATTTCTGTCATTCCAAACGTTTTAGGCATTCGGCTCAAAGGCATGGCCAAGTAGCTCATCGAATCTTTAAACTGTACTTGTCCCACTTGCATGAAAATGATTTTGGCTCCGTTCAAAGTCACTTTAGGACGTTCGGTGCCTTGTTCCGTATAGTACCTCAAAAGAAACTGTCCATCGTATCCGGAGAAATTGTGAGCCATCACCGTGGCATGACGATGACAATCTCCGTAACGTTCGATGTCCTCTTGGCTCCACGTCTTGTCGACGGGGTCTAAGACCCATTGGGCAAAGTCGACTAACGTGTTCGGCCCCCGAAAGATTTTTTCACGCCCTCCGGGAATCTTGCTGCAGTGAGGGCAATGACTGAAGATAGGTTCTTGAATGCACTTCTCGCACGCTCGATGAGCCACGCAGAAATTAGGAATGTGAATGCCGGTCTCTTGCATGCATTCGAAATCGAAAAAGATGAAATTGCCTTTCTTCTTGTGACCGTCCTCTTTCTCTGGTGGGGGTTGGTATTTTTGCACGTAACATTCGTGTTCCAAGTCCACGATGTGGTGCCAAATGTGACATTTTTTCTTTCCTGAACATACGTGTGCCTTGGTATTATTGGTACGTATGACTTGTTCACACGTAGAGCACAATCTCAGCAGTTGACAAGCGCATTTCTTCTGTGAACCTTGCGTCTTCAAATGTTGTTGGTAACAGGTAGGGCTGACAAACGTGCGCAGACAAGTTGAACAAGGCACTGGTTCTTCGCTCAGACAGGGTGAAGAGGCCAAACATCCTGTGCATTTCGATCCACAATGCTTGTGTTGCTCTCGATTGTTATAACCATGGTCACATTTCTCACAGTAATAACTGTATCCCAGGAATCCAGTGATAGTGGTAATCGTATCGAAATGGTCATCGTGATAATAGACATGAATGTATTTTCCGTCCTTAAAGTCTTGCCCTCGAAACAATAGAGGTCCGCGCACTTCTTGAGGGTGCACTTTCAAGGTGTATCGTGGAGCTAGGACATCTTGCAATTTTTGCATCTCAGGAATGCCGCAGGGTGTGTCTTTGGGCAGTCCGGCTTGTTGTAACAGGAGTTCTGCTTCATTTCGTTGTTTGGCTCGGTCGGAACGTTGAATAGTGTCCCAGGTTCTTTTCCATTCTACCGTGTCGTTCTTGTTGGCATAGGTTCGTCCCACCACGATGGCACGGGCTAAGCACATCTGGTCATGAGGGTTGTCAATTCGGACGAGACTTGTTTTGGTGTTGCGAAGGTCGTCCACCAATAACATCTTTTTGCGTCCTGTCCCTTGAGGAGGAGAGACGTGGGTCATGTCCAGTGTGGCTTTACCATCGGTGATGTCAAACTGATCATTAGATTGTTGTACGTGTTGAATCTTGTCCATGACTTTGGAAGCAGTCAATTCTGCAGGGGTGCTAAACTCGATCCAAACAGGGGATTTCAAACCGTCGTGTTGTATGGAAAGTCTCAAGCGATCGTCTTCTTTGGGTTGACATTGTCGCTTGAGTGCGGTGAGCAAAGAATCCCACACCTCGGTGATGAACACTTCTGCTTTCTCTAACGGTACTTCAGCCTTGAAATCTTTAAACTTCACCGTGTATTTGTAAGCCGTGGTTCTAAATTTTCTAGAGGAGCGCTTTTCCGTCTCTCGAATGGAATAGTACTTTTCAGGGTTGACAAAGGGTGATGGACTTGGTTTAGAGGTTTCAAATTCTGGTTCACTCATGTCCTCTTCAAAATCACTGGCATGAATTTGTGCCAAGATTTCAGCCCTGGTACGAGGCGATAGATCACGTTTCTGCCTCTTACTTCTTTCTTCTTCTTTCTTCTCGAATGAATGGGATCGTTTCATCTTGAAAGCAAAAAGTCAAATGACTCAAGTTCAAACACCATAAGCTACTTTATAGTCATAGCAGACCAGCGTATATAAAAGGGTGTGTGTCTTGTCCTTTCACTATTCATTTCACTCTCAAGCCGAGCACAACGATGGAAGAGACTAACCAGATGGAACGTTTCGTCAGAGCTTTGCGAGGGGTCATTAGAAAATTCTCTTCAGACCAGCCTACGGACTACTCTCCTTCCTTTAGAGATAAAAGTCAAGATACTTGCTATATCTGTCAGAAGAAAGGGCATTGGTCTTCAGAGTGTCCAGACCGTCAAAAACGAACAAAAACAGGGACTAAAAAAGACAAAAGTCAAGATACCTGTTATTATTGTCAAGAAAAAGGACATTGGTCTCCAGATTGCCCAAAAAAGAAACAAGAGGAGTCAGAAGAAAAGAGGGATTCTTCAGAAGAAGAGAGGGATTCTTCAGAGAAAGAAGAGGAAGAAAAAAGACAATTCTGTTTACAAGAGGCAAAGAAAGAGGAGAAGAAGAAAAGAAGAAGGGAAGAAAATGAGGAAAAGACGGTGAAGAAATTTAAAAAACAGAGAGAGTAAACAAGGAGACAGAAGAAGTCAATGAACTTTTAATTAAAGTGTTGTGTTGAGAATTGTGAATTGGATTGTAACAATGGATAAAAGAATAAATGAATGATATAAGGTAAGTGTCTTTGAGTTTTGATTTTAAAATAAGAAGCTACACTCACGCACTCATACACAGACACGTACTATAGGGGTAAAATGGGTGGGTTTTTTTTGAGTTATTGGCAAATTGAAATTGTATTTCTTTTCGAGAAATGTGGGTGGCCCTGAAAAGGGCCTTTTTTATTTATGGTGTAGGGGTGAGTTTAAGCAATCAACTTTAACTGCCTTATGCCTTTGCCACGGCCAAGGCCTACTTCTGGACTGCGTAACGTTGATGATGATGATTGGGTTGAAATCACTAAGGGTGGTACGGTAGGCTTAGTCACAGGGTTGACGTGTTTAGCTCGGGAAGGTCGTATTCTCTTCGGTCGTAATAAAGAAGTCTGATACATTTGTTTCAAACTTCTTAACTCCGCTAAAATGTCCAACAGTACCGTGACCGTTTGATTTTCACCCTCCTGTTTCTTTGCTGCTACTTCTTCTTGCTGTTGTTGCTGTTGTTTTTTTCTTACCTCTTCTTCTTGCTGCTGTTGCTGTAGGAGAAAAGCCTGTTCCGCTTCCTTTTGTCGTTGTATAAATTTCTCCAATTCTTCTTTCTGTCTCTGTCTAAAATTCTCCACTTGCGGTAATGAAGAAGGTAACGAAGGTTCCGGAACAAATTCTTGCGAGGAGAGAAAATCCACAAAATCCCAATTCACCTCTTCTGAAAGTAAGTCCGGGTTCCCTTGGGCAGTCTCCCCTGTTGGTGCACCCCAATGGATCGTTTTCTGAGTTTCCGTCATGTTGAATCACTGTCGCATAGATTGACTGCACACAAGCGCTAACGAATCTATATAGACCAACTGACGTCACAGACTGCACTCTTACGATTGGATGCGGGCTGACTGAATTCTGTAACGCGTGTTTGGATTGGTGAATGAACTCAATCCGTTTCAATCCTTCCTGTCCCTATAAATAAGCGCCGTTCACTGCATTGATTCACCTATTCTCGGAACCTCAACATGTGGACAGACGTTGAATCTTCAACCCTTGTGTCAACAATGATGTTCAGGACGGACATGCTCATGTATGTCCGATCCAAGTGGACCGTTGTCCACAGGACCAACAGCAGCCTGTGGATAAGAAGAGTCTATATAGAGAGACAAGGTTGCCTCAAGAGGACTCTGATGTATGGCCCTGCTGTAAGACGAAGTTTGAGGAAAAGAAGATGTCGCAAATGCCCTTTATGTTAAGGGCATATTAACATAAACCAAAGGCCCTTTTCAGGGCCAGCCATATTTCTCGAAAAGAGATAGTCTTTGAATTGCCTACCCCTTTTTTAAAAAAAATTTTTAAAAAAAAAAAATCCCATGTTAAATTCCCCTTGTCCGTAGAGTGACCCACGATTTATCGCCATGTTAAATTCCCCTTGTCCGTAAAGTGGCCCACGATTTATTCCCATGTTAATTCCCCTTGTCCGTAGATTTGCCCACGATTTTTCTCCATGTTAAATTTCCATTGTCCGTAGATTTGCCCAAGGGGTTTTGTAATGCTAATTCCCATTGTCCGTAGGGTGCCCCCCTTCACTACTGATAAGTAATCTTCCATTACGAAATGGTGTTGATGCGAGTGTGACGTTCTTCACTGTTTTAAGTTTAACATCTTTTGAGATTTTTGGTTATTTGGCTGAGTTTTAACGGCGTTATAAACAACATTGGTTATATTAACAGTCTGTCCAAAGAACTTACCGAGGAGCCGACCCAACCTGGTCTGAGCGAGTATATATTCTTATGTTTCCAGTCATTTAAAAAAATACGGATCAGTTTTACAAACTTTCATTCCTGACAAAATAATTGTTATTAATGTCACATTATGCTCTCATGGAGGTCATTAATTCGTTAATCTGGTTTCTTGGCAGATAATGAACGGTCAGGTTTTAGATAAGCCGGATTTATTGAGAGCTTCGGAGAAACCGAATCGGTCCCTTGGGAGTCTACATGAATACAGTGATATAACAGACCTTGCCAGATACAATGTAAGTACTGCAGATGGATAAGTGTATCGAATAGGTCCAACGACCATTCTCTGAACATATAGTCCGATTCATCAAAAGAAACACGTTTTATTTCAGGCCATTTCCAGATCCATCACGCAGATAGAAAGGAAGTGCAGTAAACCATGGGTTTTTTTTAGGATATACCGAATTTTCTCGCTTATAAGTCGAGTACAACTGCAAACTGCACAACGCTCTGGCAAATCTGAGTCCATACATCTAGAAGTAATCAGTGGAACAAACAGCATAAACCCTGATTCGAATTGTAAAGATATATTGCAAAGGCGGGAATTTTAATAGACATAAAACTGTACTTGGCAGACCCAACACAGCTGCAACGGTGAATTGTTCATCACATAGATAGTTGAATATTCTCAAAAGAAAGAAATAATTCTGACAATTGAGTCATCCTATGTTTGTCTTTTTTATCAGTTTCATCAAAATATAAACTGAAGCGATAGGTAGGTCTTCCAATAGCACGTAAATAAAATGTGTCTCCTTTGTGGATCTCATTAGAATACAAATATATTCTGGTATACAAGAAAAAGAAACACTTAACTAAAACAAAATCAGTACGTCACATTTCTTCATATTATAATTTAAAAGCCTTTTATGCAAATTCATTCGCCTCAGCCTGTATCTTAATTCAAATCATTTCTGGCAGAAACGTGAATGCTTTCTGAACAAACTCGAATGCTTTCTGACAGAAACTCGAATATTTTCTGTAACAAACTCGAATGCGGTATGGAACAAACTCGAATATTTTCTTACAGAAACTCGAATGCTTTATGTTCGATCCACTGGAGCAGAAAAGATAAACTATGAGCATCCAATAGTTTTAATGGTCGTATGGATAACCACTGATAAATTAGCTTTAATACAAAGCATATAACTTTAAACAACTTTGAAGAACACTGACAAATTCCAGCATCGATATCAACGGACTGCTCTTCATTTAAAAATTTCAATGCAACTGCATTTAACGACCTCCTGATTCGAGTTTTATCGGTTGGTCTAAAAATGTCAGTCGTGAAATAAAATCCTTTGAAAAGTTATATCGTTTGTTCATCAAGAAGTACAAAAAGACATAGGACGAAATTATTTACAATTTCCTAGGAATACATGTCCTCGCTTGATAAAGACAATTTCCTAGACATAAATGCCATCGCTTGATATACACAATTTCCTAGACATAAATGTCCTCGCTTGATATACACAATTTCCTAGACATAAATGCCATCGCTTGATATACACAATTTCCTGGACATAAATGTCCTAGCTTGATACACACAATTTCCTAGACATAAATGCCATCGCTTGATATACACAATTTCCTAGACATAAATGTCCTCGTTTGATATACACAATTTCCTAGACATAAATGCCATCGCTTGATATACACAATTTCCTGGACATAAATGCCATCGCTTGATACACACAATTTCCTAGACATAAATGTCCTCGCTTGATATACACAATTTCCTAGACATAAATGCCATCGCTTGATACACACAATTTCCTAGACATGAATGCCATCGCTTGATATACACAATTTCCTAGACATAAATGTCCTCGCTTGATATACACAATTTCCTAGACATAAATGTCCTCGCTTGGTATACACAAATTCCTAGACATAAATGTCTTGGCTTGATATACACAATTTCCTAGACATAAATGCCATCGCTTGGTATACACAATTTCCTAGACATAAATGTCCTCGTTTGATATACACAATTTCCTAGACATAAATGCCATCGCTTGATATACACAATTTCCTGGACATAAATGCCATCGCTTGATACACACAATTTCCTAGACATAAATGTCCTCGCTTGGTATACACAATTTCCTAGACATAAATGTCCTCGCTTGATATACACAATTTCCTAGACATAAATGCCATCGCTTGATACACACAATTTCCTAGACATAAATGCCATCGCTTGATATACACAATTTCCTAGACATAAATGTCCTCGTTTGATATACACAATTTCCTAGACATAAATGCCATCGCTTGATATACACAATTTCCTAGACATAAATGCCATCGCTTGATAAACACAATTTCCTAGACATAAATGTCCTCGCTTGGTATACACAATTTCCTAGACATAAATGTCCTCGCTTGATATACACAATTTCCTAGACATAAATGCCATCGCTTGATACACACAATTTCCTAGACATGAATGCCATCGCTTGATATACACAATTTCCTAGACATAAATGTCCTCGCTTGATATACACAATTTCCTAGACATAAATGTCCTCGCTTGGTATACACAATTTCCTAGACATAAATGTCCTCGCTTGATATACACAATTTCCTAGACATAAATGCCATCGCTTGATATACACAATTTCCTAGACATAAATGTCCTCGTTTGATATACACAATTTCCTAGACATAAATGCCATCGCTTGATATGCACAATTTCCTGGACATAAATGCCATCGCTTGATACACACAATTTCCTAGACATAAATGTCCTCGCTTAGTATACACAATTTCCTAGACATAAATGTCCTCGCTTGATATACACAATTTCCTAGACATAAATGCCATCGCTTGATACACACAATTTCCTAGACATAAATGCCATCGCTTGATATACACAATTTCCTAGACATAAATGTCCTCGCTTGATATACACAATTTCCTAGACATAAATGTCCTCGCTTGATATACACAATTTCCTAGACATAAATGTCCTCGCTTGGTATACACAATTTCCTAGACATAAATGTCCTTGCTTGATATACACAATTTCCTAGACATAAATGCCATCGCTTGGTATACACAATTTCCTAGACATAAATGTCATCGCTTGATATACACAATTTCCTAGACATAAATGCCATCGCTTGATACACACAATGTCCTAGGCATAAATGCCATCGCTTGGTATACACAATTTCCTAGACATAAATGTCCTCGCTTGATATACACAATTTCCTAGACATAAATGCCATCGCTTGATACACACAGTTTCCTAGACATAAATGCCATCGCTTGATATACACAATTTCCTAGACATAAATGTCCTCGCTTAATATACACAATTTCCTAGACATAAATGTCCTCGCTTGGTATACACAATTTCCTAGACATAATGTCCTCGCTTGATATACACAATTTCCTAGACATAAATGTCCTCGCTTGATATACACAATTTCCTAGACATAAATGCCATCGCTTGATACACACACTTTCCTAGACATAAATGTCCTCGCTTGATATTCACAATTTCCTAGACATAAATGTCCTCGCTTGATACACACAATGTCCTAGGCATAAATGTCCTCGCTTGGTATACACAATTTCCTAGACATAAATGTCCTCGCTTGATATACACAATTTCCTAGACATAAATGCCATCGCTTGATACACACAATGTCCTAGGCATAAATGCCATCGCTTGGTATACACAATTTCCTAGACATAAATGTCCTCGTTTGATATACACAATTTCCTAGACATAAATGTCATCGCTTGATATACACAATTTCCTAGACATAAATGCCATCGCTTGCTACACACAATTTCCTAGACATAAATGTCCTCGCTTGATATACACAATTTCCTAGACATAAATGTCCTCGCTTGATACACACAATGTCCTAGGCATAAATGTCCTCGCTTGGCATACACAATTTCCTAGACATAAATGTCCTCGCTTGATATACACAATTTCCTAGACATAAATGCCATCGCTTGATACACACAATGTCCTAGGCATAAATGTCCTCGCTTGGTATACACAATTTCCTAGACATAAATGTCCTCGCTTGATATACACAATTTCCTAGACATAAATGCCATCGCTTGATACACACAATGTCCTAGACATAAATGCCATCGCTTGGTATACACAATTTCCTAGACATAAATGTCCTCGTTTGATATACACAATTTCCTAGACATAAATGCCATCGCTTGATATACACAATTTCCTGGACATAAATGCCATCGCTTGATACACACAATTTCCTAGACATAAATGTCCTCGCTTGGTATACACAATTTCCTAGACATAAATGTCCTCGCTTGTTATACACAATGTCCTAGGCATAAATGTCCTCGCTTGGTATACACAATTTCCTAGACATAAATGTCCTCGCTTGATATACACAATTTCCTAGACATAAATGCCATCGCTTGATACACACAATGTCCTAGGCATAAATGCCATCGCTTGGTATACACAATTTCCTAGACATAAATGTCCTCGCTTGATATACACAATTTCCTAGACATAAATGCCATCGCTTGATACACACAATTTCCTAGACATAAATGTCCTCGCTTGATATACACAATTTCCTAGACATAAATGTCCTCGCTTGATACACACAATGTCCTAGGCATAAATGTCCTCGCTTGGCATACACAATTTCCTAGACATAAATGTCCTCGCTTGATATACACAATGTCCTAGGCATAAATGTCCTCGCTTGGCATACACAATTTCCTAGACATAAATGTCCTCGCTTGATACACACAATGTCCTAGGCATAAATGTCCTCGCTTGGCATACACAATTTCCTAGACATAAATGTCCTCGCTTGATATACACAAGATACTATTATGACAACTGATGAGTATATAATTTTAGGCTCAGAGGGATACGCAAAATGGTTGAACGATGGGAGCTACTTAATTTGTATTATTCCTCTAATTGTTGATTTCAAACAAATACAATCTTTAGATAATAATAAAAAACATAATTTGAAAGAAATTCTGGTCACATGTTACCATTCATTTCGATTACATGGTCTGTTTTTAGATATATATGATTATAATTTTTTTTAAATATACCATTGTAAATATTGTATACAAAGTTCCAAACTCTAATAAATTTAACTCAGTTGCAAGATTACTTTTCAGACACCCTTCGTATTATTTTCATTCAGTTGGTAACTGTGGAAATATGTATGCATATGAGAGTGAGAAAAAAATAGCGAATAGAGGACATATAATTATTGCAAGAAGCAACCGCTACGCAATATAAATGAAAGTATATCCAGACAAAACAATCAAAATAATAAACTTAGGATGAAAATTTTGTGAAAGAAATACATTTGATTCTGATAACCGTCTGGCATTGCTCTCTAATTCCATTATTATTGTGCTCATTCTATCTCTGCTTATTTTCTTCTACTTAAAGTAAAAGGATGTATGTGTACATTGTGTCTAGCATCCACCTGTTTTAAATTGTTGAGATGCCTCTAAGAAGGAGCTTAACTTACATGTAACTAAGCAATGTCTAGTTCATAGGAGGAGTTAAACTTAGATGGAACTAAACAATGTCTCTTTCATACAAGTAGCACATACAAGTAGCATGCATGTAACTAAACAATGTAATGTTTGTAATATATATATATATATATATATATATATATATATATATATATATATATATATATATATATATATATATATATATATATATATATATCTGAGGGCTGGCCCCAGAAATTACAAACTGTTGGACTACTAACTTCCAACAGAATGTATTGAAATATATAAGCTGCATGGCAAATCTTATCGATTTTTCTCAGACATGTTTATGGTTGCGAGATTACAATTTAGCGTTAAGAGAACCGAAGAAATACATTATACGTCCTAATTGTCCACACGTCGTAATTGTAAGAACGTGTATTAATTTGGAATCCTTCAATAATCAAAGAGGAACAAAGAATTGTTTTGGTTGCGTCATCGCTTTTCCATATTACCATTGGGAATATCTGATCAGTCTGATTTTCAGTGATATTGATATGATCCTCTTAATTGACAGAACCCATCTTCAAATATCAGAAATGTTGCCAGTAATGGCAAGAACATGAAAAACGAACAACAGAGTCATTCACAAACAAAATAGAAAGATGGTATACTCTTAACGAACATTCACTGGAGCGTTTCATATTTATTTGAAGACTTTTACAGCAAACGAGCTTGCTCTCAAATGCAGTTAAATCAAGTAGGGGATTTATGAAAGAAATAAGAGTGGTTTGTTATGTTTAACAACTCCATTCGTTTATCGGATATGTTTATCAGACCAAAAGGCATTATTAGTGTAGCATGTTAAAAGATGTATCAATTCCCCCGCGAGCGTGTGTTCTCACCCAATCTCACGAGATTTGATATTGTTTTTTCTTTATGCTTTAAGGAATAAACTTGTTATTTCTTTATTTATTGGAACCTGCTTTTAATATCGTTGTGTAATTATTAGTAACTGGTGAGGTTCTGTATAACGCATACGAGTATCCTCGATATATGACTGGATACACTATGAGGTTCTGTCTAACTCATACGAGTATCCTGGACATTACACGGGATACTCTATGAGGTTCTGTATAACGCATACGAGTATCCTGGACATAAAACTGGATACACTATGAGGTTCTGTATAACGCATACGAGTATCCTGGACATATAACTGGATACAATATGAGGTTATGTATAATGCATACGAGTATCCTGGACATATAACTGAATACACTATGAGGTTCTGTATAACGCATACGAGTATCATGGACATATGACTGAATATACTATATAAATGTGTTATTCTCACAAATGTGCTTGCACAGGATTTACGCTGTGTCGGCGTCAGTTATATGAATCATTGTTCGTTTCATTTTTGGACTTTTGTTCATATACGTGATTGATACTGGTGTTGCAGTTCATCAGAATTACTGCACCGATTTCACTAATAACTGGATGCAAACGATGATCTGCAGCCTCAATGTGACTTCTATCTTTCTATGCTAATTTTCATACACTACTGAATAATACGCTTAATTTTATTCCATAACTAATATTAGCTGAACCACGGTCAGTTTTGTTCTTGACGACCTATCATGATCAAACTTTGTAGATTCTTTTCATTTTTGGCATGGAAGACCCCTATTTCTTTGGGGATAGAACGTTAAAGGCTCATATGAAGTGACTCAAAGAATAAAAACGATTTCCGCACAATAGGTTCGGTTCTAAACCATGTACCTGAGCAGAACCAGATAGATTTCCCTGGGCACATCAATTTTTATTTTCTATTTTTGCATCAAATCGTCACGGGAAAAGGCTCGCTGACATAAACATAAGGAAATATATGTTAGAGAATTTAAATTTCATCTCACATAATTGCACCATACTTTGACGACAGTTTACTATTACAAAAAGAAAGTAAACCATAGATGTCGGGATACGCATCCTCAACACCGAGAGTACATAGATCTATATAAAAGAAAGAATGTTTTTTTTGTTTTGTTTGTTTGTTTTATTTTATAACATGATGTCGACATCATCTTCTTTAATAAAACTTAATAAATGGTTCTCATTTTTGGCAAAGTTCTTGGCTAAGTAAGGTCAGTCTGTATCGCTCAGAGGTCAGTTTGTATCACTCACAGGTTAGTCTCAGAGGTCAGTCTGTATCACCCAGAGGTCAGTGTATCACTCAGACTTTATTCTGTATCAGAGGTCAGTCTGTATCACTCACAGGGTAGTCTATATCACTTAGAGGTTATCACTCAGAGGTTATCACTCAGAGGTTATCACTCAGAGGTTAGTCTGTACCACTCAAAGGTCCATTTCTAAAAAGGCAAAAACATGAATACAACTCACAGTTTTAGTATCATCGAATTCAGGGCCGGCGCCAGACTATCTGGCGCCCTAGGCAAGGTTAGATTCTGGCGCTCCCACCCCCCACCCCCTGAAAATATCAATTTAAAAATTTATAAACAATACATTTTTTATTTTAAAAAATTCAACATTTGAGCACAGAGCAAGGGTAATTTAAAAAAAATTACCCCTCTGTGCTCAAATGTCCGGACACCCCCCAAAAAGCACTAATTGATACTATTTTATTTGCAAAATTAAGACAAGAATAAACAAACATAAAGATAGACATTAGTGATGAACTAACAGTTGAACAGACACTCAATACTAATACACCTGAAACCAAATTTGGCTGAGGGATAAATACAGACAGAAAGACAATTCAAAATCTCACTTTGCGTGCATTTTCCTCAGCAAAGTTTTTAACCAATTCAGCTAAATCAAGTGATGAACCCTGAGCATGTTCAGTTGATATAGTTACCAAGCCAACTAGTCTCTCTTGCAACATTGTAGAGCGAATGTAAGATTTTATAAGCTTGAGCTTTGAGAAACTATGCTCACCACTTGCCACTGATATTGTAAGTGTGAGAAGGATCCTCAATGCAATAGCAATAACTCGTGGCCTATAAAAACACGCGAACATAATTACTTCCTGAAAGTTTCGTATACGCGCGATTTTCACTCACTCATTTTTTTTGTTCCGGTCAGCCTGGTGTTTCGGTCAGACTGAATCTATCCGATTATTTGTCCCTGTATGAAATAAACCAGGATAAAAAACGACCCTCAATAAAACTGAAACTTATTTATTTATTTTTCAAAACTGTTGCTGATTTGGAGAAATGCGCCCCCTGAAATCAGCGCCCTAGGCGGCTGCCTAGTTTGCCTATATGGTAGCGCTGGCTCTGATCGAATTGAATAATAAGATAAAAGAGACACATTTCCGTTGTTTTCAGATCCCATATGCGAATAAATAAGTTGCCAAATGGGTAAATCAAAGTTGGATGACTCGGCACGTGCTTGTTTGCAAGTAGATAATATAATCAAGTCTTAATATGTACATTGTCTTGGGTGAAATTTTCATTTTTATCACGAGATTTTATCTAACATATTATTGTGTTATGATGTGTTGCGAAACAATTGATTACGCTTTAATACGTATTTGTATAACTTCCATGTGCTTATAGTCGGTTTAGTCGTGACCCAGAAAGTAGAGAAAAGCGTAATGTTTTACGGAATTCTTTCACCAACGTTCACTAAATCCTGCCTGGGTGTATTTCGATAAATAAGTCCTTTTTTTTGTTGACCTACTTTGTTCTAATATATTCATTCCTATTAAGAATCATACATTTTTTCAGAATATTATTTGCTAAATATTTTCCATTTCAAATTCTTATTTAGTCTTGTGTAAATCTGGTTTCGAAAATACGAAAATGTTGTTGCGTGGTATGGGTGAAAGTGACAGTACATGACGTTCACAATAGCCGTGGCGCACCATCTTCTTTATTAATCAATACAAGACACAACCCAAGGCTGTATATTCCACTATAGTTGCTGAATTGATGACCTTGGACAAAGCAATCGGAACAATACAAAACAACGCTTGGCATTTCAAAGTCTATAGAGCAAGATACACATCTATATATTTCGTGCAATACAGCCCTATTTACATTACGACGTACAAGCCTTGAAAATCAGTCACTACCGAGAACTCAGAGCGTGATCACAGTAATATTCAGTATACGTAGAACATGCGAACAGTTCACATAATATTTTGTTGATTAAAATATTAAGAGTTCCTGCCCCCCCCCCCCCGAAAAAAAACAAAATGCAAAATGAGAGAGTAGGCTATGCACGTATCTCTTAGGCTTACCATGTATCTCTTTGATCGTGTTTGACAGTATATCAGCACGTGTCAATATTTAGGAACACAAACCTTTCCAAATATTGTCAATATCGACTACAAGCAATACAATATAAACGTAAAAATGTAAAACATTCTTTCAAATGTGTATGAACTAACAAATAACGTTAACACATGGAAAATCCCTAAATTGAACTAAAATTGCCCCAGCTTTTCTCTGATGATACGTTATGATACAGTTCCTGCAAGATTTGCACGGCAAAAGGCTCTTGTTTGACAGGGTGAAATCGACACACTCGACAAGAACATGTTCTTCTCTCAGTTAACACTGGCATGGTATGCCTTTCGGTGTATGTTCACCTTACAAGAGGTATGCGTGAATCAATTATGTTTGTCCGATGTGCGGATATGTGTGTCCGATATGTGGGTATGTGTGTCCGATGTTTGTCCGATATGTAGGTATGTGTGTCCGATACGCGATTCGCACAAGACCACCGCATTTCTTTAAACTTTTTATGCCAGGGATGCCACTCTCCAATATTGGGTTTCATGTTCTTAAGTTTGTGGACTTTTCATTCCACATAGTTTGTCAAGTATGGTAAAAGTTCTGATAAATAGGATTTTTTAAATTGGTATATGGAACCTTCCATTCAGACACTGGTGATTGAAGGGCAGCTATCACTGCCATTGCGTTGACCTTCATACAAATGTATCTTATCCGCCAGAAGTCCAAAATGCTTAGTTCAAATGTTTCCAAACGTATAGGAGGTTTTGATTTCATTCAACTTACTGAGAGCATTTGTTAAGGCCCTTTCATGCATTGATTTGTGTTGTTTCTAAATGAGGACAAACTCGTATACCGATAGGTGGAACGAAGTTTCGTTTCTAATCGTACCCTGTTTGATATTTGGGCCTATATATTATATCAAATGCTAGGTTAAACGTACTTGAAGAATGTTTGGCAGCATACAGAAGAGCCGGTTTCGTTCGTCTTAGTAGCAGCGTTGGTATGTCCGCCTCAACATAGAAGCTTTCCGAATGGGATGCTCTTCACGCACCTAAACCGAGTCTAAGTCCCTGATTATGTATCGAATAAAGCATCTGCAAGTAAGCTTTGCAAGATGATCAGTACATACTCAAGCTTCGATCTCGCTAATAATCGGTATCACCGAAGCAAGATCTTCTGATATACTCCCCAATCTGCGTTTGCCACGATTCGTATTTAACCCAGGGCTTTCAACATTTATCTCTTATGTATCTAATATGTGGAAGAAAACTTAGTTTACGTTCTATTATATTCCCTAAACATTTGATCTCCTCCACAAATGGCACAGGCGGCCGTCGAGATAGAGTCTTTGGCAAACGTAAGCAACTAAATACTCAGCAGAAGCATATACACTTTCTTTATTATTATTATTCTTTATTATTTCGAAAGTGTGAACCCCTTTTCTTCTGTTCATGTCGGAAGTTTGTTTCTTTTCCTCTTTAGTTGGCGTTTAGTAATATGCATATCTCTTTATCTATAGCCGACCAAAAAATAGTGAAGATATCATCAGAGATCAGTTTCTGAATTAAACATTTTTAATGTGCTTTTAATTGTGATGTTGAATATGGTGACTGACAGAATGCTGCCCCGCGATACACCCATTACATGAGGATAGGATTCAGAAATGGTACCTTCCCTATGATGTTTCTATTGTCTAAAAAACTGACAATAAAGTTAGGTATGCGCTGACTCAGACCTAGATTGAATAGGTTATTCCTTAGACCCTACGTCCACGTGTTACCCTGAGCTCTTTCCAGGTCAGACAAGACGAAAACTGTATGTTCTTTCTTGATCAAATTTCTCTAATAAATGCGTCAACTACTTTATTTACGAAAGATTCTCTACTGAATGTTTCATGTTTGATACGATGGTCTATCGTGCTTCAAATGTCCCTTGTTGTGCGCCTTTCAAAAACTGCTGCCTCGGCTTGGACAATTTCACTTCTTGGACTTCAGAGATAAATTGTAAAAATAAGAGACGATAAATGTTTTCACGTTTTATATATTTGGTGATTCGTTCATTACACTTTCAAAAGCTATTATTATCTAGTCTGACAAAATTCATTTTCCCTTTTTGAATAACTGTTAACGATAGTGTGCTTTAGGCTAATTCAGCCTGAATTTTTTTATCACATGGGAGCAGTCATTTTAGGTAGCTATGTGCTTAGATCGTGTACAATTTCCACAAGTAATTTCTACAATTATATTATCCACATCACATGACATTAACACAGAAATATGCCAATATTCTCTCCATTGAGCATGTTGCAAATATAATCAGCTTCACCTTACACCTCACACTAACTCAGAAGTCCATAATATAAGTAGTGCGTCCCCTAAGGAGATTTGAAATTTAGAAGGACCGTTTCTTTAAAATTTTTGCCACGTGACCGTTTTCAGAATGTTATCTTTCAGGAGTTATGTCACTGTCGTAATCATTACATCTGATTTCGATAAATGTTTTATACAACTGCTCTTTTCCAATGACTTTACGTACCATATTCCAAACTTGTTATTAGTGAAGCGAGAACTTTACCTATGGTATATGATCTCTGTGTCTCCCTCTTGCTCTCTTATTGTGTGACACACTTTAGCTCGGAGTTTCCGGTATTTATTCAGATTTTCATTTTGTTGCACTGGTACAGAACTGTTGAAAGAACCTTTTCGTTCCTTAACAACGCTTGTTGCATGTATATTCATACCATGATTTGTTGACATGTTTATAAATCGCCGAAGTTTCTGGCGTGGTATCCATTGATACTTCCTGGAGGTATATCGTAAATACGAGTTTCCAAAACTGTCACCTGCCAGATTGTAATCGAGGAAAGATTTCAATCGTTTTCTCATTCCGCCTTGTTCAAAATTATATTTATGCTCGAGCCACCTATGACCTTCGGGAAAATTGCTCCTTAAATATATTGGAAAGTGGTCGCTACCTCATAAGTCTTGGCCATCTTTCCAAGAAAAGTCAAGTAAAATTGATGGTTTGGAACTAGTCAGATTCAACGACAAGTAGGTTCCTATGAGAGAATGTAGGCAGATTTACGAAATGTTATTAAAAATGCAAACGTTGTGTTTCGAAATAAAATCTTCCATCAACATCCCTCTCTTGCTGATATCTGTACAGCCCCAAATTGAATGGTGACCGTTAAAGTTACCAATTAAACAAAAGGTCTTGGTAACTAAATTGTTCAATAAGATGGCAAAGGTCAGATTGCTTCTTTGATGGTAGGTCTATTGAGCAAAGTGAAAGACTTTCGCGTAGGGATACACGAGATGCTATATCCTGGTGAGTAGGGCTGATATCAATCGATACTCCTCTATCAGCTTTATCAGTATTTTTTTTAAAAAGCTGCTGTACGTGGTGGAGTTTTTAAGATTAACTATTTCGATTTCTTTTATAAAGGTTGAATAATGTTCTTTAGGCAGAAGACTAACCTCATCAATATCTTCTTTTGTAACCTCGGCAATCTGATTGTAGCATGGTATCGGACAGGTTTATGAAAGTTGTGGACGTACGGTACTTTTGGTAGTTTTCTCAGGGTGCTCTCCAATGTCCCTGCTCTCTAGACTTCCTACGTTAATAAAGCGCTCGATGGGATCGTTGGATCATTTGGTTCCTTTGGAAAATCCAGTAGATTCTTTATTCCTCGCCTAGTTTGGTTTAAAGCATGCACTTACTATTGGTACCAGCAGTGTGTTGCTCTTTTGACGGACCGGATTGTACACTCCTCTCAGTAATGGAGTTCTTATTTGCCGTACTGATTTTATTTTATCATGAGTTTCATAATCCTGAAATTATTGCGCACGGCACTATTAGTGAGTCTCTGTAACGTATATATCATTGAAGTTATAAGAATCTCAGACTTAAGGACAGTTAAAAATGGCCACCATTTACATTTGGTGTCTTTCGCGAGCATCCTATGGAAAAGACCAAGGATATTCTGATTAACATACGTTTCAAAAAGATATACCGAAACCTTTGGTAGTCGTATAATATAACCTTTACTATTATATTCTCCTTATCAGCATAACAATGACACTTCATGCACCATTAACTCGTTATAGAAATGCATGCATCAGCAAGATTCAATGCACCATTATCTCGTTATAGAAATGCATGCATTTGCATGCATCAGCAATATTCAATCAAACTTATTCTGAAAAGCGAGTGATAACTCGCCTTATACGTATTATTTTAGTATTATGTCTAACTCTCCGAGAAAATGTGGCTTTAGACTGATAACTTATTTTAATCAATATTATTTTATATTTAGGGAAATAGCATTAGCTGAAACAAAGGTATTGAAGGACTAACTGGATCGGGAAAGAGCTAAATGTCGAAACCAATTTAGATTTCGTTTGGTTAATGGATTGATAGTGCATATTTAAAATCAGGCATGAAAGATAAACAGAGGTCTAGGAGAAGAATAAAATTATTCATTCTATTCCTGATTAATGTGATCTACAGAGTGGCTCAGAGAATCACTGACCTTTGACTCAATGAATTCAAATAGCTTTCGAACAACTTTCAAACGTCAGGTCTCTCTTTTTCAGATACAAACTATTATTGCACATTTATTTATTCTTTGTCTTTTCAAATTAAAACAGTGATGCTTTTGGACTGTAAACGAATTCACAACAAGCTAACAATATCTTTCGGAAATTAGGTCAAAGATTAAGCTAAACTAGTATTTTAGAATTATTTAAAGTTTCCAAACCTGTTCAATATTCATTTCATGTGGAATCGTTAGTCAATTGATCATCACGTATTAACAAAATACTCACAATAAGGGTTTTGTGCATTATAAAGAAAAAGTATTAGTATGTATTAGTGTACTTTTTATATTTAGCAACCTTCTATCAGCATCGTCTTTCTTCCTGAAGCAGTTCAATGATGAGCTAAGTTCATATCTCTCTCTCTCTCTCTCTCTCTCTCACACACACACACACACACACACACACTGCCTAACGTTTCCTGTCACAACCCAAAACGAGGCCTTTGTGCCTATCAGTCGTCTCCCTCAAATGTCTTACAATATAAAGACCGAAAAGATCCATCACGCAGATTGTCACGAAGACGAATGTTATTAGCTTCTCTGCTTTTCCACTGAGATATTTTGTTATTCTTCCTGAGTAGATTATGTATGCAGGCTGCATTTAGACGACTATCTAAATATTGTTTCTTTGTGAGTATTAGTAGTAGTAGTAGTAGTAGTAGTAGTAGTAGTGGCCGCTGTATTAGATAGGCATGGGTAAATATTTTATCAAGCGATGCTTCAATGGTTTTTTGCACAATAATGTATTGAATTACTTAATTTAATGACAACAATTTCGAAAGATCTGAATAATTCAATGAACATAAATGTCATGATATACAAACATGATAGTGACTTGTATCAAATCGTATCATTTGAATAATATCATAAACATGATAGTAACTTGTATCAAATAGTATCATTTGAATAATATCATAAACATGATAGTAACTTGTATCAAATCGTATCATTTGAATAATATCATAAACATGATAGTGACTTGTATCAAATCGTATCATTTGAATAATATCATAAACATGATAGTAACTTGTATCAAATAGTATCATTTGAATAATATCATAAACATGATAGTAACTTGTATCAAATCGTATCATTTGAATAATATCATAAACATGATAGTAACTTGTATCAAATCGTATCATTTGAATAATATCATAAACATGATAGTAACTTGTATCAAATAGTATCATTTGAATAATATCATAAACGAAAATAAACCTTATTACGTATCAGTTTCCAGCTATGACAATACGTGTTTGGAAGAGATGTATGTTTTTAAAACTCATATTTGTTCGGTTTATTCCACTATGATAATCGCTTTTCGCCTTTCAATTCTTTTGGAGCAAGCATCGACCTTAGTTTTGGAACTATTTGTTTTTACTAGTACTATCGACTTTTTTTGGGGGGGGGGGCTACTTTTCTCTAATAAATTGCCAAATGGGAACACATGGACTTGTTACGGCATGTATAGATTATCATGCACTGAAAAATGGCGTTAAACCCCAAACAAGAACAAAAAATAACAACAACAAAAAAAACAAGGGAATAGGTCCATTGATAGCGGTCGTTGGGAGACTGGTGGGCGGTATACGTATAACGTAAAATCAACCCTATATACAAGACTGGTTTAAACGATAACTTATAGGATAAATAAATTCACCTCTGTTCATAGAATAATATGCACATAAACGGTCTCTAAACTGAGAGAACGTTATCCAAGCACAGCATGTCTACGCAGTAAAATAGTAAAATAGCTCCTATTATGTGAGTAATTCAGACTCGAAATAAAATTTGTGTCTGCTGTAATCGACAGTTTTAAATTGAATAATGCAAATATGCGGTCATAAATGCATTACTGTAAATCTGGAACATCTTCATCCATAACCATCCCCTCACATAAATATTCAACAATTCGAATAAATAGTAATGAAACTGACACACTTTCACTGTTAAAATATCTCAAACAGAACTCAAATTATATGGGATACTGAAATTGCAAAAACATTTTATGTTGAAAAATTATATTGTTTGAGTCATATATTGTATTTATCCAAAAAGAGGGTTTCTCGTCGAATTATGTATAGTGAACAAAATAACTAATAAAAGCTACTGGCTATAGAAATGTACAAAAAATCCAGGGACTACCTTTTTACGCGAAATAAATGAAAGGTACAAAGTCTGAGACAGAATGAAGGAAATTATTTCATCTTTTTTCTCTCCGTTTTCCATTAAAATAAGCAGAATCTCGAACGGGCAACGGTTCAATATTCAATTTATGAATCTCGTTTAATAATACCCATCGTTACTCATTTGAGATCCTTTAAATGAGCAAGAATATCAGCGTTAGGTAGGACTCGTGTATAAGAAAAGTAGCCCATTTTCACTACTGTCACGTTAATGACACGAGTTCATCAATGCATGGGGGCTGCAGTCCCATTCATCTGATCAACAGTTAATGTACAGTTGTCAAATGTTGCATCACCGAACATATCTGAAAGTTCCAATCCAAAGTCTGGCTGACAGCCCTTGAACTTTTCCTGGCGGGACATTGTGGGTGGCTTAGATGTTGGCTTGATATGGGAATCGCGTCATTATTTTGAGTTATTTACAGCGTGATTGAACAACTTGTTAGAACTTGATGATACAGATTTGTTTAACCACATTGCTGCTCATTTCTATTTGTATGCCTACGACATAGTTATTCACACCTGTTCAGTTGTAACCAGGAAATAACGAGGAAAACGTGGTTTCATCATTGTTTGAATGATTGGTAATACAGAATAAGAAAACGACATTATCGTGCACCTACTTTGGGGATTTGACGGTAAAGTTATGGCTCATTCTTGCAGAGAAAGTTAATTGGTATGTAATGATATGTTGTTACATGTTCATATCAAACCATTCTCCAACCAATATATAATAGACCTACTTCTCCTCTAATTTAAAATTCCAGATTTTCGGATAGACGGTCGTTTGTCTTTGCTTTGTTTTGTTCTTCTCTTTTATTCGGGGGGTGGAGGTGGGGGTGGCAGATTTTCTTTTGTTAGAGAATTTAAATTACATATCACATAATTGCACCAGACTTTGACGACAGCTAAAAGTTCCAATCCAAAGCCTGGCTGATAGCCCTTAAACTCTTTTCTGGCGGGACATTGTGGGTGGCTTAGATGTTGGCTTGATATGGGAATCGCGTCATTATTTTGAGTTATTTACAGCGTGATTGTTAGAATTGATGATACAGAGTTATTTAAACAAATTGCTACTCATTTCCATTTGTATGGTCAAGTGAGGCTACGGCATAGTTATTCACACCTGTTCAGTTGTAACCAGGAAATAACGAGGAAAACATGGTTTCATCATTGTTTGAATGTACTGCAATACAGAATCAGAAAACGGCAGTATCGTGCACCTACTTTGGGGATTTGACGGTAAAGTTATGGCTCATTCTTGCATAGAAAGTTAATTGGTATGTAATGATATGTTGTTACATGTTCATATCAAACCATTCTCCAACCAATATATAATAGACCTACTTCTCCTCTAATTTAAAATTCCAGATTTTCGGATAGACGGTCGTTTGTCTTTGCTTTGTTTTGTTCTTCTCTTTTATTCGGGGGGTGGAGGTGGGGGTGGCAGATTTTCTTTTGTGAGAGAATTTAAATTACATATCACATAATTGCACCAGACTTTGACGACAGCTAAAAGTTCCAATCCAAAGCCTGGCTGATAGCCCTTAAACTCTTTTCTGGCGGGACATTGTGGGTGGCTTAGATGTTGGCTTGATATGGGAATCGCGTCATTATTTTGAGTTATTTACAGCGTGATTGTTAGAATTGATGATACAGAGTTATTTAAACAAATTGCTACTCATTTCCATTTGTATGGTCAAGTGAGGCTACGGCATAGTTATTCACACCTGTTCAGTTGTAACCAGGAAATAACGAGGAAAACATGGTTTCATCATTGTTTGAATGTACTGCAATACAGAATCAGAAAACGGCAGTATCGTGCACCTACTTTGGGGATTTGACGGTAAAGTTATGGCTCATTCTTGCATAGAAAGTTAATTGGTATGTAGTGATATGTTGTTACATGTTCATATCATACCATTCTCCAACCAATATATAATAGACCTACGTCTCCTCTAATTTAAAATTCCAGATTTTCGGATAGACGGACGTTTGTCTTTGCTTTGTTTTGTTCTTCTCTTTTTTTCGGGGTGTGGGGTGTGGCAGGTTTCTTTTGTTTTCGGAATGGAGTGTATACTAGATTACACGCGTTAGAGCTGCGTGATAATAAACCGATTACCGATGACTTTTCTTACCAGCATGTACGATATGTTATCTCTGTAGTTTCCTAAGAACTCATAATAAATCTAAATTTGAGTAAGCCGTTGTGATCTTCAGATTTGCATATGTTAGAATACAACGCACGTAATTATGAATAACACCGGAGTCGTAATTCATAGCATCCTTTTGAATAAATTTGACAAGACGTCTGAATGGAGTTTACGATTTTTTAACCCAACCTAAATATGCGTCACCAAAGTCATCATTAAATTCTGCAGGTCATTGTACTCGTATTTAACCATATCCACTATCTTTACTGGAATAATCAAATCAACGTACATTATGTCTTTATAACTTGGAAAATCGACCGAATTACAAAGCCGTTTAATGAAGTGAATTTTGTTTTAATTCGAGCAAATTTAACGATTTCCTTCATTACGCTTCACAAAGATATATTCGCATTCGTTTCCAGTTGGAAGATTTGTATCTGATATTTCTGTAACATACATGCTTCAAGAAATACCTTTTCCAAGTACTACTTTACCAATATTTTAAAACAAGGAATTATTTATTTTTTCGTAATTTCATTTTTTAGTATTTGCAGGTCTTGAAAATATTTTTAGTTTTTATCTGGTGACGTAATAAATTTTTACCAACTTAAATGTAAAAAAATCAACTAGCAAATACATTGGCAACAAGACTTAAGCTGATTCACAATATCTCGTTGATGATTTATGGCATTTCGCTACAACTGAAACTTTTATTCGGTTTGTCGATACTAGTATCGTGCGAGTTGAAATAAAACTCACAATAAACAATTCGATTGCCTACTCTCCGTGTGACAGAAAATGTTCATCCCTGTTGAGGATCGCGTGTTCTAGGCTTTTTTGTTGGTTGTTCGCTTCACACTAATGCTGCGTGATTTTTCAGGTGTTGACCAATCAAAACCCTGCATAAACTGACACGAGAAGAAAAGAATAGCTATAAGCCGTTAATCGACAGCTTAAAAATAATAATATACTTTCCCTTTATCATGAAGTGTTTGCATTCAAATTGTTTAGATTTAGAATTACCTATTTCTTTTAATGTACTTTTTACAGTTAAAAATGTGGAAAAGATGACGATAGCCATAAACTGGTTTACCTCCTATGTACTCCATTGGGAGTTTACGGTGAGATCAAGGCTGATGTTTTAAACATGTAATGTGAAATAAGAAGGGCAGCAGGCAATTTTCATCGTTGGTTATGGTCCAGCTATGTGGTGTAAAACCTCTACTTCTTTTCAAATGCAAACATCACTGAGGGGCGGGGATTGCAGTAAAAGGTGTTCGTATTAAATGAGGTTTAAATTACAAAAATCTGCAGGACAAATGCTCACACACATAAACTATGATGTGTGTGTGTGTGTGTGTGTGTGAGAGAGAGAGAGAGAGAGAGAGAGAGAGAGAGAGAGAGAGAGAGAGAGAGAGAGAAATTTGGATTTTTAACGTAACTTTCATAATTTTTCAGTCATATCGCTACCATGTCTGCCTTGTGGCAGTTTATAGGGATGTCTAGTACGCGGGCATCATGTCGCAGACATGTAGTATCATGCCCCACCCAATCACATTATTCTGACACCAGGCCAATAAGTCCTAAGACTGACATTGTAATGCTGAGCGCCAAGCGAGGGAGCTGTTGGTACCATTTTTATTAGTCTTTGATATGACTCGGCTTGTGTTCGAACCCATGACCTAGCGCATCCAGGCCCACGATATAACCAGCTATAATATGTTTTAATGCATTTAAAAGAAGAACGCGCGCATCTGTCAATACGTGTTCAATTTGTTTCTAAATTTATTGTTTTAATTATATATGTACTTCTACGTGAAAAAATGTTTTATGTATTTATATTGAAAATGTTGATTATTGCGCCATGTAAAACTCAACTGCATCAAAATAAAATTTATAAAACATGTCATTTAATAATTATTTCAGTATTGTCAGTTAAACGTATGTGATATACGATATGTTTTTGAGTTCTTCGTATTTATTGATTATATTTTTGAAGAAGGGTTTAAATATTGTTAATATCTCTTAAAAGTAATATTGTACTAATAGATAAAGACAGTCCATAAATACGAGACAAAGCAAGAAAAACAGAAGCTTTGCGGCAGTTATTTTTCAAAGAAATTTGCAAAGAAGAACTCCCGTGCGTTGCAAGGGACTATTTACAATAAATAAAAGCAAGAAAAGAATGTTTGTCTTTCTGTCTATTTAGTCATGGTATCTGATTGAAGATTAAATATAAAATGTCATAAATATTCCATTATGTTTGACTCAAACAGACTGGTCAAATATAGTAATAGAGTGTAAGTTATTTTTTGGGGTGGTGGGGGTGGGCTGGATCAACTGTAATTATGCTGAGTTTCAGTAACATTTGTCTAATTCATACTTCTCGTACAATTTACAGGGTGATTTAGTCCACGTAAAGGAACTCAAGATCAAAGGATTTGAAATGAAGAACAAAATTTTCGCTTACATAAAAATGGTAAGTAGGAAACATACTGCAGTATAAACAACGCATGACTATAATTTTTATTTTAGAAAAATGAAAAAGAATATTAACCTACGGAAGTAGAAGACAACATGCGTGAAATTACCACGATCCTTAATTATATTATTAAGTTTGGAATTATTCCAAGATAGCCGGTTCTTTAGTCTGTTTGTCTCTTTGAATCCGTGTCTTTTCTTAGATTTCTGGTAGTAATGTTTTTCAGTACCTGTATATGTTTGCACAGAGTTAGCTAGGTGATGAAACTATATGATTTCGACTTTGTTCTATTTTGATTGCCGTCAAACCTTAAAACTGCTCTTTAAAGGAATTACCACCTCACCCCACCCCACCCAATTTAGAACATTTCACAACGTATGTTGTTGGAAATATAAATGTTTTAGCAATTGGTAAATGATGATTGTGGAAATTCTTAGTCACGTATGCTCTAAACGATAATATTAACTAGATTTTTTTCTCGCCGAAAATGCGTAAGATGTACGTGTGTACAAACTGACGGGCTGTGTGTTATGACTAGACAAAGACAAAAATAGTTCCGTTGATATCTTGCACAAATGTCGAAAACTATTCAACAAAGGAATACGTTTGTAATTTTTAAATCTTTAATTTAAAATGCTTTGAATTACATACATTCTCGAATGGCAGACATATCTGACCAGGAACCTCTCTTGCAATATCAACATTCAGAACCAGCTTGTTTCGTCATGATTAGATTTCAACCTGTATCCGTATCCATTAACAGCTGACATCACTGCTGCAGTAATAAGTTTACGGCCATTGATAACATTTTACCAGCGAGTCCGTCAAAAAGTCACACTTCCCTACATTGGCTAGCTCAAGTAGCTGCAGTTAGTACTAAATCTGGTCGGTGAAATGTTCAAGTCACAGGTGATATTGAAATCAACTTAAAGGCTTGAGTACTGGTAGGGGTCCAACTTGAGCCAATAGCTGGCAGGGACGTAGTGGTATGCACCTGGTGACAACATAAAAATTCATAAATAGAGACATTGTTCAGAGTTTCAGCGTTTTTCGATCATAATTAAATCTTGTGTGATTCAGAGACTACTGTTTGCCTTGGTTAAAAATATACGAAGCATCCGAATGGATATGGAGGTTTGTATATGTTATGATTCGAATTAATAGAGTCCACTCTTACAAAGGAGCAACCAGCTTGTGCAATCAAAGACACGCGGTATACATTCAAGTCAGAAAACATAATTTTATAACAACTGTAAATTGAACTGTCTGGCGATGCTGAAATCAAAGCCGTATTGTTTCGGGGTTTTTTCCGTAGACTGCTGCAGTTGCCGAAAAGGCAAGCTTTATTGATTCAACCGGTTATCTGTTTGTTTGTTTGTTTGTTTGTTTTATATATGTAACGCTATTATTCAGCGCATAATAGGCTATATGTGGCGGCCTGTATATTTCGTGGAGGAAGAAACCAGGAAATCTCCTGGAAAAATCTCCTACCCACAGGAAGCTATTGAAAAAAAAACTCGCAAACCACGTTGGCCGAGGCGAGACTTGAAACAAACAGACAGAGATTAAATGTCAGTGATCTGTAAAAAGCGGGCGCCTTTGACCACTTGGTCATCTGGAGTCCCCGATTCAATTTGCTAAAAGCAGAATCTAAGGCTAATTTCTATCTCTATTTGACATAATGTATGGCTAATTTTCTATTTGACATAAGCTCGGGCTAATTTTAATCTCTATTTGACAAAATCTAAGGCTAATATTGATCTCTATTTGACAAAATCTTAAACTAATTGTGATCTCTATTTGACATAAGTTAAGGGAGATCAAAATGCCAACTTGAGGTATCTGGTTAATATCATTGCAAACGATAGATTTCTGTATAGACTTTGTACTCCAAGTAACAAATCCAGAGACCTACCTTAATTTACAAATGTTGGTTTTAGTTTACTTGAACGGTTAATCACGGATTCAAGTCTGTCTCCACATACCAAACGTGGGTACAGCCATTGCCAAGAAGCGCAATATTCGAGTATGTTTAATTGGTTCCACTAATATAAAGAGTTCATATACTAGGGGCTGCCTATCCATTACATTAGTGAAAAGAATGTCGCCGCCTTTGAGATCGCTGTTTTGGGAAACAAGGAAAGCATCATAAGGAGGAGAGAGCATATCTAAAACACCGAGAAATTAAGCATCACAAAGATCATGAATACTTTAAACTAACTGCATTAGAAACAATTTTACGTGAGATGTGTCCCTAAACAGTTTACCAAGTGTGTTATTAATTAAATTGCTATGGGGAAGTAGATCAACACTTCACAGCTTTCAGAAAATAACAACAGCCCCTAGTTGATGTTATGTTAACCTTGTGAAGATCTTGGCTGTAACAAGCAGGTTTTATATCCGTTACCTGGAGTGTGTGCATTCAGTAAGCACACCAACATTTGCAAATATGCACAAGCTGATTTGTAAAATAAAATGCTTATTTATTTGTAATTGGTAAAGCACCTAAAAAGTATTTCGATTCAGAAGTTAATTCTTGTTGTTTTCACTTTGATAAACGATCAACGTGTGACATTTGACGTCGTATCAGAACACGAAATGGAGACATTTCGTCTATCCCATCCTCATAATGATGGGTCCACGAGGAAGCCATAACTCTGTCCCATTTTCAGTGCACTTGATCCGTGAGGAAGCTATAACTCTGTCTCATTGTCATCAAGATCGTTTACACAAGGAAGCCATACCTCTGTCCCATTCTCATCATGATGGATCCACAAGGAAGCCACACCTCCAAACCAATCTCATCATGATGGATCCACAAGGAAGCCACACCTCCAAACTTATCTATTCATGATCTATCCACGAGGAAGCCATACCTCTGTCCCATTCGCATCATGATGGATCTAAAAGGAAGTCATAATTCTGTTCCATTCTCATGCTGGGTCCACGAGGAAGCCACACCTCTGTCCCAATATCATCACGATGGATTCAGGAGGAAGCCATACCTCTGTCACATTCTCATCACGATGAATTCAGGAAGAAACAATACCTCTGTCCCATTCTCATCATGATGGTTCCACAAGGAATCCATACCTCTGTCACATTCTCATTATGATGGTTCCACAAGGAATCCATACCTCTGTCACATTCTCATTATGATGGTTCCACAAGGAAGCTATACATCTGTCACATTCTCATTATGATGGCTCCACAAGGAAGCTATACATCTGTCACATTCTCATTATGATGGTTCCACAAGGAAGCTATACATCTGTCACATTCTCATTATGATGGCTCCACGAGGAAGCTATACATCTGCTCCATTCTCATCAAGATGACTCAGCGAGGAAGTCATACCTCTGTCCCATTCTCGTCATGATGGATCCACAAAGAAAACCCAATCTAAACCATCTCCTCTCATTGGGATGAGCTGTATATGATCCTAGAAGAACCCTAGCTAATATCAGTGATGAAATGGCTTTTCTCTGCTGACTTAATAGATCACTTTTCACTACTTCTCATGGCTAAGCAGTACTTGTTTTGTGAAGAGCAAAATATCCATTGTTGAGGTCATGGTCGTTTTCCGTAGATACGACTCATTTTTGGTAAAGCTGTAAAGCTAAATTAACAAATTGGAGACAATGTTGTAGGCGTTTTCAGGGATATAATAGACGTGTTTTCGCAAGTTCTTGAAGCGAAAACTCATTTAAAGCAACAAACAGATTCAACCAAAGGTACCCTGTGTTATTATCAGCGCAACATGTCTTGTATTAGTAGCTGGTTTTGTGTATGACTAGCTTTTCTCTCGTCCAGCTTACCCTTAAGGCAAGAAGAAATAGACTCATGTATTAAAATATGTATTGGTTCTTCATATATTTCCATCCATTCTCTACACTTTTGATGAGATCTAGTGCGTTCATTATAAGTTAACGTACACTAAGATTATCCTACTTACGTTAAGCCTAACATTGACACATCATATAATAATGTCCATAGGTTATGTTTTTCTGGAAGTAGTTGCAAACATTTGAAAAATTATTAGAATTTGTTTGTGCCTTTGAGCTTTCCTGAACGAGCCGAAACATGTGTTTGCTTTGTCACTCTACAAAACATCTAAATCATTCAGCATTTTATTTTTCTTTGACCTTACTGTGGATTTCTGTTGAAAATAAGTAATGCTTTTCACAGGAAAACATATCTCCTGGAAAAGTCAGAAAGAAACTATTATGATTTTCTTTGGAATTACAGAAGGATCAAATGGTACCACACTCATGCAATTAGTGAGGTGAATCCATTTGCGTGTTAAAGATTAATCAACATCAGCAGAATGGTTATTCAATGTAATGTGATGATACAAGCGTCCTTATCTTGATATTGTGTTACTTTAGCATAAGAGGGTAAAAAAATGAAATAGCAACCAGGCACGAAGGAAAACTACAAATGGACACAGATTCATCAGAATAAACATTAGTTATAAGAAGCATATCGTAGCGTGCAAGTATCTAAAAGCTATACAACATTCAGAAACTTTGACACCACCAGTCCACATCGCAAAACCAGTAAACAAAGCGTACAATTAACATGCACAACATGCTGATCAATTTGACGCCCTGCCTTGACTCCAGTGGTTAATAAAGCTGTCTGTGAAGATCGCAAAAATCGCCATGATGATGTACGGATATTGGAGAATGAATTTAATTTGTATTATTGTGACTACAATAGGTTAGTCTGTAGCGCATATTTCTCCCACAGAAACAGTCTAAATTACGGTCACTCTTAGGCTGCTACTAAGGTACGATAGTCACGTTGCTGGACCTGGTCATCACGTATAGTGGGTTTTTCTTGGGTCAAAACCAACCCCAAAAAATTCATTTAAGCAAACATGTTTACCAAGGACTCGGCACCACATAAGGTCCAAGTTCTCGCATACATAATCTATACAGACGCGATTTCCCAATAATATGACTTAATGGTACCAGTGCAGATTGATTTTGAATAAGCAATTGCCTCAACTATAAATGTGCTTGCCTGAAGAAATTCGTACAAGCAAACCTTGGGCGTAGGGCATTCTGGTTTTTGGATATATTATCCATGGTCCCTCCTTATAGGGTTGATAACATACGACATTGTCCATACAGTGCTTTGACGATATTTTATAATGCAAACACACACTGCTTGTCAATACACAATAATTTTGTGCGGATTATGATATTGCCATGGCAATTCCATAGACATTGATCTACATACCCATGAGTGAAACATAATGTTATAAATCACATTTTTAGTGAGCCGAAACATCGATGTTATTCTTAAGCAATCCGATTTTGACCTACATTGGTTATCTGAGACCTTGCAATTTCTGAAACATAAAATTGTGGAGTGAGTTTACACAACATACTAACATCGTGACATAAATACTTTGACAATATTATACTTGGACCTCTGGTGCAACAATGATTACATTGGTTGTTGTTGTTGTTGTATGGTTTAACGCCATTTTAGCACACGATAGGCTATACATGGCGGCCAGTATTAATGGTGGAGGAAGAACCCGGGAAAACCCGGGAAAACCCCGGAAAGAATCACCGACCCACGAGAAGCTACTGGCAAGCTTTCTCACATACCCACATTAGCCGAATCCGAGACTCGAACCCATGCAGACAGAGGTGAGATGGCAGTGATCCGTAACGGAGAGCGCTTTAGACCACATTGATTACATTGGAAAAGTTAACTTGCATTTTTCTGAGCCACTTGTGTCCTCACATGGTCAGACATTGTTATCGTAATTACATTCAAGTCGGTTTTTGCTATAGAAACAGCGTAACACAATGCCAGATTTCACCCTAGAACAAACAAGAACCGCTGTTGTGATTGTTATTTGCTGGAATGTAGGTACAAGTAAATGTCAGGACATACATAGTCTGTTTAGCTTGGATTGCACTCTGTGAGTTCTTGTGAATATGGTGTTTTGCACATTTTAAACTTGTATGCACTTAAACGAATACTGAGATGTCTTTGGCACAAACAAATGTTGATTCCAGAGCCATTATTCTTAATATTATAGTGATACTTTAAACTTCAATGTAAAGGTTCTGATTGTTCTCGTTGTAATGCGTCCAAGTGTGCAAGAATTTTAAACGTTTAGTTACCAATGTTAACCAGATCAATAAACCATTCTCAAACACTAATACAATTTCCACAACCATTGTTTTCTGATCACAAAGACAATTACATTATGTAGTACAGGTTGTGTCATGATCTAAATTGTGGGAGGGTTTGCTACACCAGATTGTGTCTTGACTGCTAGCTATTTAAAGTAGGGCATACAGCAAGCGTAACTCATTTCACGCTGTACAAGAACATTCTATCAGTTCATTTAGGTCTGGTTTTCATTTTTTAAAACAGCGGTGATATATTAGTAATCATTATATAGAATATTATTCCATGCCTAGCAATAGTAAACATTGTATAAAATAGAAACCCATGCTTAGCAATAGAAAACATATGGAATAGTAACCCAATGCTTAGCAATAGTAATCATTATATAGAATATTATCCCATGCTTAGCAATAGTAATCATTATATACAATAGTAACCCATGCTTAGCAATAGTAATCATAAGATGCAACAGTATCCCATGCTGACCGCTCTGGTGGCCTAATGGTTAGAGCGTCCGCCTCGCATGCCGGAGGTCATGGGTCAGATCCCCTGCCGAGTCATACCAAAGACTTATAAAAATGGTACTGACAGCTGCCTCGCTAGGCGCTCAGCATTGAAAGGTTAGTGTTATGACTGGTCAGCCTGGTGTCAGAATAATGTGACTGGGTGGGACAACTTGCTACATGTCTGCGGCATGATTCCCCAGTACTAGACATCAGTATAAACTGCCATACTGCAGACATCATAGCGTTATGACTGAAAAATTGTTAAAGCTAGGTTAAAAATCCAAATCAAACACATGCACGTATCCCATGCTTAGCAATAGTAATCATTATAGAGAATAGAAATCCATGCTTAGCATTGTAATCATTATACAGAATAGTAACCCATGATTATCAATAGTAATCATTATATAGAATAGTAACCCATGCTTAGCAATAGTAATCACTGTAGAGAATAGAAATCCATGCTTAGCATTGTAATCATTATACAGAATAGTAACCCATGATTATCAATAGTAATCATTGTATAGAATAGTAACCCATGATTATTAATAGTAATCATTATATAGAACAGTGACCCATGCTTAGGAATAGTAATCATTATATAGAATAGAAATCCATGCTTAGCATAGTAATCATTATACAGAATAGTAACCCATGCTTAGCAATAGTAATCATTACATACAATAGTAACATATGCTTAGCAACATTAATCATTATATACAATAGTAACCTATGCTAAGCTTAATATTTAGTGAGCTCCACACAAGCTGATATTCCAATTTTTTAACGTTTTCCATACTGTTTTTTCTTTCTAAGCTAAAGGAAATAAGACACGAAAATGTCAACGCCTTCATAGGTCTACTAAACGATCCTGAACGACCAGCACTGGTTTCTGATTATTGCAACAGAGGAAGTCTTGAGGTATGCTCTCTCTCTCTCTCTCTCTCTCTCTCTCTCTCTCTCTCTCTATATATATATATATATATATATATATATATATATATATATATATATATATATATATATATATATATATATATATATATATATATATATATATATATATATATTGTGTGCGTGGGTGTGTTCTCTTTTAATATCTATTATATTGAAACCACTTGTTGAGCATCATTTCTTCGAGTGTACATTTTCATTCATGACAGTTAAAATGTTATGTTCTGGTCATCTGCATTATAGAGAAATATATCGCCGCCATAATTGGAAATACACTTGCAAACAGACGTAACAATGGAGTGTCTAGGCAACTGGGTAGACAATAAAGAAAGAAAGAAAGAAAGACAGAAAGAAAGAAAGAAAAGAAAGAAAGAAAGAAAGAAAGAAAGAAAGAAAGAAAGAAAGAAAGAAAGAAAGAAAGAAAGAAAGAAAGAAAGAAAGAATGAATGAATGAAAGAAAGAAAGAAAAAAGAAAGATAGCCTGATCTGGAGTTTAAATTCTAATCAAATCTAGTAAGACTGAAAAGTAAGTAAAAGAATCCGAAAATTTAAATTATGATTTTCTTGCAACCAGTCTCATATCCTATTTTCTTGCAACCAGTCTAATGACCTATTTTCTTCATCATGATCATCATCATCTTGCTTCCATAGAAGATTGCATAAATAAATCATCTGAATGCAATCAATAGATAAGTACCAAAAATATACAAAAAAAATAAAAAATATTTTAAAAAATTGAATATTGGAGTCCAAATTCTTACAGTATATCAGTCAACAAAGTGTTCGTCAACTGCATAAGTTGCAAGTTTCAGTACCTTATTTGCAGAACATAGCTGCACACTGCATGACAAAGTATGCTGCATACAGGGTGAATAGCTTGGAGTTTTGTTGTCGATTTCACCTGTTGGTAACCTTTTACCTGGAAGATATTATACTTGCAGCTCATCTTTTGCATTAAATAACGTAATGTGCAGGCTCGGTGGAAATTTATCAATATTTTCTTACTGTAACAGCAAGTCATTTATAAATATTGTGTACACCAAGGTTGACAAAAAAAAACCTTTGGCTCACTCCTTGGCCAATTGAGAACCAGTCCGAAAATTGCCCATTGACAAGAACTTTACTCGTTAAATTTGTATAAATGTTAAAAAATATAAAAAGGGATTTACCCGTAATTCTCAACATGAATAATTTAAAAAGTAGTCCTTTGTGTCACACGGTATCAATTGACTTTCTGTATCAAGAAAAGCGGCAAAAACCCGTGAACCCATGTTTACATTATATTGTACTGTTTGCAACAGCAAAAAGCTCGCTGTTGTGCAGCCTAAACCTTTTTGGTAACCATGTTATTGTAAACTGGGTATATTAGGATTAGTATATTTGATCCAAGTTATCCAACATTCATGAATAAGTTTCTCAAAAGTGTTTCAGTAAAGTAACAGGCCTGTAACTTTCGAGGGAGTTCTTTGATTTTCTGTTACCTTTGTACAGTGGCATTACTAACCCTTTTGTGCAATCTACAGGTATGTAAGATTGATCAATCATCTCAGTAAATAAAATTCGTCATACACTCGATGAGGTAGTCGCTGCCATAGATCAAATGTTCATTGCAAATTTGATCATGGCCCGATGCTATTGATTTCTTTAGACTTTTAATGATTTCTCTTATTTGTTTACACTGATACTGGTATGTAAGGCCTCGAGATGTCTTTCTTCGTCATGTAGACCCCGATTTAATTCTCTCTCTATAATTTCATAAAGGTTTCCGTCAAAACTGTGGCTAAAATTTGGTGTGTGAATGTCCACATGGTATCTGGCAAAGCCATTTGCGATGGAATCATCATCACGGACACAAGCTCCATCAGTTGATAGTTACTGACAAAAATTTATATTGTTCCCTCTCTTAATATTGATCATTTTCCAAAAGTGTCTTACATCGCATTCAAGTGCTTTTTCAATTTCTTCATATACCTCCCCCATATATTTTTCCGCAGCCAGATTTTGAAGGTTTCTAATGTCTCTCTTCTTATCTGTATATTCTCTGTAAGAATTATATTGACTACCAATCGGTCTTCCCCCATTTATCCAAATATACCTAGCTTGTCTTTGAAGTTTATGTGCTTCTTTGAGTTCATCTGACCAGTATGGTTTGGCATGATAATTGAATTTAGACTTTGGAAGCGCGATGTCGCTTGACTGCTGTATTGCATTAACAATGTGTCTGTAAAATCTATCAACTTTGTCCGAAATAGTATCTATATCAAACGTTTTCAGGCGATGGTCCAGCTCGTTTTGATAGTTTTTCAAGATATCTGCGTCTAATTTATTCCAAGCTATGTTATTTCACTTCATAGACTGTCTGAAGTCTCTCCCACAGATCACTGTACGAAGGGAAGGAAGTAAGGATAGGGAGTTGGTCAGACATCACGTGCTCTTCGTGGTCTGAAACAATGTGCACACTCCGTAATCTACATATGCATTGATCCGACAGTACAAAATGATCAATCACCGTTCTTGCTGGGGTGAATGTATAATGGGAACCTGTGCATATTATTAAATGTCCAGCACTCACTTGATTATTATATCGCAAGAACTCAATAAATACCCTATCTTTGTAATCTCTGAAAGTGTCTGGTTCAGCTACTGCATTGAAATCACCAGTAAAATACACGTCCCCCAGCTGTGAGTATTGATCATACAGATTTTGAATCAACTCAATTTGCGCTTTGTAACAATTAATGCCATACAATAGGGTCGGCATATATACACTACAAAATATATACATTTTGCATATCTGGAAATTTGAAGTCTATGCCAACAACTCTATCACTATAAAAGTGATATATGAAGTTAGCATATCTCATGAGAGAAGTTTTGCAGAAGATTGCAACTCCTCCTTTACCACATTTTATTAACGTGCTATTAGAGGAAATATCCTCGGCCTTAGCAATGCATTTATAATCAGAAAGAATAGAATCGCAAAATGGAAGTATCTACTGTAACAGTTTATGTTCAGTTATGCAGGCTACGTCAACATTATATTTATCCAGCATTGCACTAAAGCTAAGAGCAGACGATATAATTCCTCTAACATTCCAGCTCAGTATATTACGATTCATATTAACTTGCAATATGTGCATATTAATACTTATGCATTGTGAAAGCAGTACTAAAATGACAACGATGACAGAACACATTAACTTACGACAGCACATAATGGCAAATTTATGAACAATGCACTATGTCACTCTAGTCATGGAATATCGCATCCTGCACCTTCTTTTTCTTGCAATCAGTCTAATGTCCTATTTTCTTGCAACCTGTCTAATATCCTATTCTCTTGCAATCGGTCTAATATTATAATATCCTATTTTCTTGCAATCATTTTAATGTCCTATTTTCTTGCAACCATTCTAATATCCTATTTTCTTGCAACCAGTCTAATATCATATCATATTTTATTGCAACCAGTCTAATATCCTATTTTCTTGCAATCAGTATAATGTTCCTATTTTCTTACAACCAGTCTAATATCCTTTTTACTTGCAACCAGTCTAATATCTTGCAAATAGACTAAATATGTAGGACCTTTTACTGAATTCTTTGGTCTGATTTAGATGAAACTTAATTTTCATTCAATCTTATTGCTGAATTTTTGCGTAAGTTGGAATTTACATTAACACAGTTAACGAAATCAAAGCTTGGAATCATTGACACTTCGTCACGCTGATTTAATTGATTATGTGCAGCTTTTAAACTGACAACTTTCTATGAGATGGAAAAGGTCATTAAGGCATTAAAATGAAATGACACAGTATAATAAACCAGGTAATCAGCTCAATGAATGGCTTATTTACATCAATAAAATCTTCTTAATTCATTTTACTACAATGTCAAAGAGTGCAACTTAAATGTCACTGCACTTTCAATGTTTTCTAATTACATACGTTATCATGAATTGATCAGTTCAGTGGTGTTATTTTGAAACCATCTTCCCTCTTTTCTTCCACCCATCACCTCAATTTTTCAGACGTTAAGGTTGATTATTATTTATATATTATTATTTATATAAATCATGTTATATAAATCACTTTTTTAATGCTATCACTTTCAAGTAGAGGTATTTGTTTAACAATATCTATCTCAATCATATGACTGTAATCAATATATGTCTCAATCATAAGATTGTAATCAATATCTGTCTCAATCATATGACTGTAATCAATATCTATCTCAATCATATGACTGTAATCAATATCTATCTCAATCATATGACTGTAATCAATATCTATCTCAATCATATGACTGTAATCAATATCTATCTCAATCATATGACTGTAATCAATATATGTCTCAATCATAAGATTGTAATCAATATCTATCTCAATCATATGACTGTAATCAATATATGTCTCAATCATAAGATTGTAATCAATATCTATCTCAATCATATGACTGTAATCAATATATGTCTCAATCATAAGATTGTAATCAATATCTGTCTCAATCATATGACTGTAATCAATATATGTCTCAATCATAAGATTGTAATCAATATCTGTCTCAATCATATGACTGTAATCAATATCTGTCTCAATCATAAGACTGTAATCAATATATGTCTCAGTCATATGACTGTAATCAATATCTGTCTCAGTCATATGACTGTAATCAATATCTGTCTCAATCATAAGACTGTAATCAATATATGTCTCAGTCATATGACTGTAATCAATATCTGTCTTAATCATAAGACTGTAATCAATATATGTCTCAATCATAAGACTCTAATCAATATATGTCTCAGTCATATGACTGTAATCAATATCTATCTCAATCATATGACTGTAATCAATATCTGTCTCAATCATAAGACTGCAATCAATATCTGTCTCAGTCATATGACTGTAATCAATATATGTCTCAATCATAAGACTGTAATCAATAAAAGTCTCAAACAAGGGTTGGTTAACAATATTCGTCTCAATCAAATAACTAATCAATATCCGTCTCAGTCATATGACGGTAATCAATACCTGTATCAGCCATATGACCGTAGTCTATATCTATCTCAATCATATGACTGTGATGAATATCTGTCTCAATCATATGACTGTAATCAATATACGTCTCAAACATAGGATGGTTAACAATGTTCATCGCAATCATATAACTAATCAATACCTGTCTCAGTCATACGATAGTAATCAATATCTGTCTTAATCATAAGATTGTAATCAATATCTGTCTCAATCATATGACTGTAATCAATATCTGTCTCAATCATAAGACTGTAATCAATATCTGTCTCAGTCATATGACTGTAATCAATATCTGTCTCAATCATAAGACTGTAATCAATATCTGTCTCAATCATAAGACTGTAATCAATATATGTCTCAATCATAAGACTCTAATCAATATATGTCTCAGTCATATGACTGTAATCAATATCTATCTCAATCATATGACTGTAATCAATATCTGTCTCAATCATAAGACTGCAATCAATATCTGTCTCAGTCATATGACTGTAATCAATATATGTCTCAATCATAAGACTGTAATCAATAAAAGTCTCAAACAAGGGTTGGTTAACAATATTCATCGCAATCATATAACTAATCAATACCTGTCTCAGTCATACGATAGTAATCAATATCTGTCTTAATCATATAATGGTTATCAATATTCGTCTCAATCATATGACGGTAATCAATACCTGTCTCAACCATAGGACCTTAGTCTATATCTGTCTCAATCATATGACTGTAATCAATATCCGTCTCAGTCATATGACTGTATTCAATATGTCTCAATCAGATGACTGCAATCAATATATGTCTCAATCATATGACTGTGATGAATATCTGTCTCAATCATATGACTGTAATCAATATACGTCTCAAACATAGGATGGTTAACAATATTCATCGCAATCATATAACTAATCAATACCTGTCTCAGTCATACGATAGTAATCAATATCTGTCTTAATCATATAATGGTTATCAATATTCGTCTCAATCATATGACGGTAATCAATACCTGTCTTAACCATAGGACCTTAGTCTATATCTGTCTCAATCATATGACTGTAATCAATATCCGTCTCAGTCATATGATTGTATTCAATATGTCTCAATCATAAGACTGCAATCAATATGAGTCTCAAACATATGATGGTTCTCAATATCCGTCTCAGTCATATGATGGTAATCGGTATGCTTTTCAATTATATGGCGGTAATTAATATCTGTTTCAATTATATGACCGTAGTCTATATATGTCTCAATCATATGACTGTAATGAATATCTGACTCAATCATATGATGATAATCAATATCCGTCTCAGTCATATGATGGCTATCAATATCTGTCTCAATCACGTGACGGTTATCAAAATCCGTCTCAATCACATAATGGTTATCAATATCCGTCTCAGTCATATCACTGTAATCAATATATGTCTCATTCATATGATGGTAGTCAATAGTTGGCCCAATTATATATTGTAAACTGCATCCATTGAGGGCATGTTCAACATATTGGTCATATGAATAATGTACTTATATTTCTTCAACCTAAAAGTCACGTATTTATTTGAGCCGAAAAAAAATATTTTTACATGAGAACTACAATCAGCTGGGTTAAAAAGAATCTGAACGAAATACTTATGCTTTCAATAGGCATAGCTTGCGTGAATTATGTCTCCATAAAACAACGTTTACGTCACTTTTTAAAAAACATGGTAAAATTACAATTTCGACGAGTTAAAAAAAAAATAGCGCTATCTACTTATTAGGTTTTACATCAGCCATTCTGTGAATAATTTTATGTGGTTTCTTAATATTTCCAAATGTATGGGATCAACAATTAGTAGAGATACCAGCTAAAAGAACGGACTACAGTGAGCCGCCATCGCCAGTACGGTACTTAGCTTTAGAGTGTACTCCCCTTGCATTGTGTCGTGACACTGACAGATTGCGATAAACAGCGCCGTCAAAGACAAAGCAAACGGTACTGATTATTTAACATGTTACCAACAGAATCAGTTTTAAATAAGGAATTTATATGATCATTAAGGTGAGGATTACATATTTACCGAAGAAAAAGAAATTAAGAAATTTTAGAAAGCGAAAAGTAAGAGATGGTTAATTACTTTGTGAATAATCATTTGAACCGGACGTTCTCCATTCCATACTTTTGGATTTATTATATCTGCATAACTGTGAAAACTGTACCAGATTGGGGATAGTGAAAGTTTTTCTGTTTGGCATTAAGGGCAGCTAGCCCTGGCATTGTCAACATGGCTGATGACGCAGATTGCACATGTTCTAATAATAAATCTCATTCATTAATAAAAGCTTCTTCAGCTTGTTTTTCATTTGTCTTTTATACAATCCTCTACAGCTGTAATTTTAATGACTAAAAAGACGTGACATTGAGAAAATAAAAACTTGACTTTGTCATAACTATAAAGGCCAATGTGCTATTTTTTTCTATAAAAAAATATGATTAAAATACCCAAGTAAGATAGACTCTTAAAGATAAAATGCCTAATGGTCAGACAAATGATTGGCTTCAAGAAATATGCTCGAGACTACAAATATAGAATCCAATCTTGAGCCTGTTGACACCGTGGAAATCGAAAAAAAAAGTTTATCCAACACCACCTTATAAGTCTAAAACGCAGATTATTCTTTCGGTCAACTGGAGAATACAATCTGTGTGCTTGTCGTATCTTCCTAATTTAGCTATACTTTTAAGTTCCATTTACAATATTGTTTGTATCTTTGGGGTCAAGACGGCGGGTGAATACCTGGAATAATATCCTATAACGCTTTTCTTCGTCTCTGTTATTCTAATTATTTCTTTCTATGCGAACGGTATCCTTTTCATATGGTAGATGAATACTAAAGAAAAACACTATTTATGGCGCTTGTATATTTTTAACACTTTAAATTAGCATTGCCGGGTCATCCAAGGTTTTAAACAGTGATAAAAGACTTAATGTGTTAAAGTACTGACAATCAAACTCACAGTCAAATCTGTCCCTTGATCATGAGGCGACTATCATAAAGTATACATACATACATACATACATACATACATACATACATACATACACATTCATACATACATACATACATACATACATACATACATACATATATACATCCATCCATACATACATACATACATACATACATACATACATACATACATACATACATACATACATACATACACCAAAAGCTCACGTTATAATGTATTCATTTAGCTCAGTCTATCAGCTTGAATGGCAGTAAGCTTGATATTGTCTTTCGTTTCTCAAATTGAACTTATTTAGGGGACTTGAACGAATGTCTTGGCCAAAAGTGGCATAAATCGAATCTGTCCTGTTAAGCAGCATTTCGTGATCAACTACATGTAACGTCCATTCTTCGTACATTTTCATCTCCATCGTGTAAATTGAATTATCGCTTCGTTGATGCATCTTTTCCGTAAAGTATCCTCTGGGCAATACCACGGTCATGAGTGATCTTGCTTTTCAAACAAGCAAAACAAATGTCAAGAATTTTATGAAATAGTTTTCTCCTCTTTCTTCTGTTCTTCCATTGAAATAACGAGAATAAAACATCCCATTGTTCTTTTATTGTGTGTTTGTGTGTGTGTGTGTGTGTGTGTGTGTGTGTGTGTGTGCGCGCGCGCGCGCGTTTTTAAGAACTGTATGATGTTGTAAATCTTGCATTATCGAAATAAACATTTGCGTATTTAAATAAATTTCAGTAAACGCTGGACTTTCTGATTGTTTTAAATTTCTCAACAATAATGCATGTTTCATGGTATGACAACAATCATGGACCTCTTGGCTGGTCTAAGTGGTTAGAGCGTAAGCCTCGGATGCGTCAAGCCGCTGGTTCAAACCCCGGCTGAGTCATGCCAAAGACTTATAAAAATGGTACTTGCAGCTGTGTTGCTTGGCGCTCAGCATTTAGAGTTAGTATAAGGACTGGTTGGCCTGGTGCCATAATAATGTGACGGGATGGGACTTGATGCCACATATCTGAGGCAGGATGCCCCGGTGCTAAACGTCAACATTAGCTGCCACACTGCAGATCTCGTAGCGATATGACTAAACTTGCTAAAGCAACGTTAAAAATCAAACGCAGACTCACAACAAGTATGTATGGTGCATGGTATATCAATGAGAATATATGTCTCATTGTATGACAACAAGTATGTTTTACGTTTCATGATATGATAACAGACTTCCAAAATATTGAGAATTTTGCTTCTTATCTATTTACAACGAATACCTTGTATTTTTGCATTCACATAATGACTATGTAATGCATTTTCATTACAGTCAGAAAAATACTACGGCATGATTTATAAGTAATCTCTAAATCTGATAAATGATTGATATAATTACGTTACTGATACAGGTAAAACACGTTGTGGCGCGATTAGTTATAACGCGATTCTGCTTATAACGCGATGGCAGCATGGCTCCCTTATTTAATGTGACTTCTCTTTTGAACATCCTAAATACATGCTATCGGAAAAGCTGATTCTTCGTATCCCTAGCAGATAATATGATCAGCATATTAGTTATAACTGGTGACATTAAAATTTCAGTGCAAATTATCTGTGGAGAAGATTTTTGAAAAATTTGTTAACGCGATCCCGCGTATATCGCGATGGTGTTCTTTGGACCCCGAGCATCGCGTTATAACGGATTTTACCTTTGACTACAGAGCTAATAAACAATGTAACACTGGAATCTTGTATGATGTTAAGATTTTCTTCTCTTGCTTGTGTAGCCGTCGAAACTTAACGAATTTTGGATTGATGCTATTTGCACTCCATCTGTTTTGTGTGTAATTTTATTGACACAACTTTTCAAGCATTGACGCTTTACTCAACAAGTTTTGCTGACCAGATCAAAGTCATTCGATGTCCCATCCGCCACGAATCTGAGCGTCAGCCTTTCTCATTTCTAAGATAGGTTAGTACATTGAATATAGAACAGTAGTTTCGTAGTAATTACGAACAAAATAAGTCGTGGATTGTATTATGATATGTACACTTGACATGAAAAACCAGGTTTAGTACAGAAATGTGTTTTTGCCATAAAAGTACGGTTTATTAAATCGAGACAATTTGTCAGATTAAAAAAATAGAAATGTCATTGTCTTTAAGCTTAATGCTTGTGTGATTTTACCAGAGCCTTGTCTTCACTAAATAAATAAAAAATATGACATTTTATGTATTTTTTATTAACCGTACACACAATAGGTGGAATGGTATTTGTTTTCTAAACTAAAAGTTCCAAACTATTGTCGAATGATGATTTCTTTTTTACTTGGAAAGGATAGTCATGTATAATTCCTTTCTTTCAGGATGTGATAAAGAACAAAGACATTAAACTAGACTGGGATTTCAAACTTTCTCTTCTTACAGACCTTGTTAGGGTAAGCAAATATACTCTTTAATGTTGCACAAAATTTCCTAATTATAAAAAGTCACAATTTGTTTCCATTCTATGGTTTTTGTTTGAACGAATGGTCATTGTGTTTCAAATCTCCCCAGCATCATTATGTTGTTTGCACGAGATATTTAATCATACTGTAAATGTGCTGAGAATTATCCATCAATCATGCTAATGAGTAACATAATTAGCCTGAGCTGGTGTATGAAAACCTATATCAAGCCAACACTCCAATATTATGCTTCTACTAGTTTGCTTGTTTTAAATGCGAATATTAAAAGGTTGAATTTGATTCTTTTATTTTCTTCATGACGAACAGTAGGGTGACTTAAGGGCATATACAACTGCCTAATTTAATTTTGAGCAAACTGAATTCTTCTTTAATCACGTCACAGGGACTGAGATATATACACAGCTGTCCGATCAAATGGCACGGTAACCTCAAATCCAGAAACTGTCTAATTGACAGCCGATGGGTGCTAAAACTAGCGGATTTTGGCATCGGTGGATTTCTTGCCAAAGCGAAATTGTCTGTGAAATGTGAAGCCAAAGGTACGTACCTTCTGTAATATATATATATATATATATATATATATATATATATATATATATATATATATATATATATATATATATATATATATATATATATATATATATATATATATATAGTTAGATAGATAGATAGATAGATAGATAGATAAATTGCACTATACATAATTGATGTTGATGATGTTGTTAGTATTATTGTATTATTACCGGTATACACTTTTTCAAGAGAAGTCAGAACCGACAGTCTAAAATATGCTAAGAGAATGAAATGACCCAATTTCACGATAATGTTATTCAGGGTCCCATCGAGTCTTCAGTAGGGTCGCTACGGGTCCTCTGTGGGGTTACGACAGGTCATTAGAAGAAACTATATTATAAGCCCGAGGGAGGCTAATTTAGGATGGCAGCAAAAAATGGTTGTGAACCAGTGACTTAACAGAACAGATTTTGAATTACACAAAAACTCTTATTTTCACATACACATTAATACATATACTGAACGAATACCGATATAAACATAAGCAACATTGATTCATGCCGCGGAGTCAATTAATTCCAACATGGATACAGCTTTAAACCCACGCAGTCGCATTTGGTCTACCTCCAATACATTGGTCTTCCAATTAGATCTTACCATAAAGTTCGTCTTGGAACTGTTAATAAAACACTGGACAATGATGTTAAACTATAAAGCAAAATTATGAATATTATTGAAGATTATCGCAATAACCAAGAAACCAGCTTGCGAAGCTGTCCGATCTTTGCTAACTTTTCCAATAACCTACCGCTTGTCACCACGGCAAGGTAAATTATTAGTTACAGAAACTGAACTATGTATCATGAAACCAAGTGCTTATCAAGGCACGCAATGGTAACGGTGCTTATCAACATAACCAGTAGTAAAAGTGCTAAGACTTTTTTTTTCTTCATTTGAAATCGAATTTTAATATTATATTTAAAATTGAGATGTTAAAAATATATCACTGGGAGAAAAACTATATCGACACAGTGCAGATATCACTTTTGGAACTACTTTCTTTATCCGTTGAGGAAGTGTATTTGCTCTTTGTATGTCATTCAGAATGGTACTTCTATATTTAGGACTATTTCGTTTTTTTCTGTTTGACTTCTCTCTCTCTCTCTCTCTCTCCCTCTCTCACTCCCCCCCCCCCGTCAGGATAAACAAATTATAGAATGTTATCCATCAAGCATAGATTTATGTAATCAGTGAGAAGGCGCGGTCAAGATTCCACCACCTAAGCAATGTTGAATGTATCAACCCGCCAAGAAATGTGTTAACGAAAATAAGTCTCTACCGATTCGTATTGATAGTCATTAATTTGACAAAATACACAATTTGAAGCATTTTATATGCAATTTGTAAAACGTTACTGTCCTAAAATTATTGTAAAATTTCCTAACTCCTTTTTATCGATGTAATACTACAGCCGTCAATCACAACGACACAGAATGGAGCAACAAATCCATGCAAATCGAAGGTTTTTGCCTTAAAAGTATATAATAAAAGGAAAACCTACAGTTCTTGAGGAAAATATTTCACCAGTCAAGTGGAAACATTGTATTGTCAGGAGTGACAATACAAAATATTTCCAGCTCAATCGTGAAATATTTACTCAGATCTACTCGCCACGAGTGACAATGCACATTGTTTCAACTTTACTCGTGAAATATTTCCTTATATCCATTAAAAAACCGTAGATATCTTCTATATATCCAAATATAACCCAAACTTCGAAACAACTATCACTTCCAATCGCAATGCATCTTTTCACACATCTGGAATATAACATCACATGTACATACAATTGCTGTTTTCATACGTAAAAAGCTTACAAATATTCCGAGATCCTGTACTTTCTGAAAGTCGTCTATTGCGGAAAACAGACATAGAAATTATCCATTACAAAAGTGTTAACAGTAATAAACCTTCGGTAAATACGGAATTGTCTGCACGTTTAAATTTTAATAAAATCCATTTGTTACAAGAAGATCGTTTTCCGTGGATCAAAATCCTGTCACGTGTTTAAGATTCCAGGATTTTAATTCCAGTATGCAGTACGTCAAAAAACCAAATAAGACTGAAAATAAAGTATGTGCGACTTTTTATGCGCATTTTCCGAATCCCTAAGATTTGAGCTAATTATTTTTACTTTTGCAAAAAGGTAATTTTGTTTTACAGACATTCTTCAAAAAAGCTAAAAACTGTTAATTCTTCTGAATTAAATAATATAAGGGACTTATTATATTAATGTTTCTTGTCAGCATACCAGCTAAATACCAACTAATGGGTATTTAACAGGATAATAGGTTCGCTTATTCTTAATCATGTTGTTATTCCATTGAAACAAATAACAATGTAACATTTACATGCACTTTGAATCGTATTTACCACTCCATTAACTCGTGAACAAAATAAACACAAAATGTTGTAGGGACTGCAATTCTGCAAAACTCTTCAGCAGCGAAGACATAACCCGCCATCTGACTATGCGTTTTTATTTCCCCTTGTCAGATTGCAAGCTTAAAAACGACTATGGATTTTACGACGCGTTTTGCCACATTTAAATCTGGCGCAATTTTTTTTAAAAATTAATGTCAGCCAAAGAATGTTCAAAAATTTTCAATATAACCAGCTCTCGAGACTGACAACTCCTATTTTAAAGTAAATCATCAGGAACCATACGTTTTTCATTGTTATGTCCATACATCAGAAATTTGGGCGCCTCAGTCACAAAAAGCTAGAATTGGCAAGACTATTATTTTTCCGCGCATCGTTTGACACCAGAGAAATTATTCGCATCTTGGTATCAGTATCTCATATAATGGAAGTCATCGGCCGTTCTATTCTCACACTACTAGCATACAGTAATGTTCGACCGTGTAACCAATGATCTCTTTGATGACAAAACGCAGATGGATCAATAGACCCTACGGCAACGTGATGAGTAATTCATTACACGAATACTTTAACAGAAATGTGTTCATGGAACTTGGATGCCCCACTTTAGCTCCAGCAACCTATCAAAGCGCTGGTTAAAGCAATTCGAACAGCGTCCGCTAGGAGCCAATAATTTAAAAATGATACGGTTTTATGGGACCATTCACATTGCATAAACGCATTTGATTTAACGTAGAACCTCTCGCTGTATTAACTGAATAAAATTATAGTTTACTAAATGATGCGCATTGATGGTTATATTCCTCGTCACGTGATCCATATCAATGAAGTTGGACAGAATAAATGAAAATTCATTTCTTTCTTTAGTCGAATTTCAAAGATTTTTCCTCTGATAAATTGTCTCATGAGAATTATGTGGCTGTTGTACTTAAGAGGAAGTTGTAAACAATACCCTGCTTAATTGTACTCAATTAATAGTTTTAGTTTATTAAATCCACCCCTAGAATAGACTTCAGTTTCGCTACTACTTATTGACATCTCGTCCAAATAACATGAACATGCTCATCAGTTATCGGAGACGATTGCCTTTAATGACTGTTAATATAATGAAGTCTTCAATATCAAGGCACATGCCATAACATGTACCATAACTTAGGGATCGGTTGCACGAACAGAGTTTGACATAACTGTGACATTGGGCCATTTGGAGTCCTTCTATCAACTTCCTAAACAACTATAAATATCCATTAGACAGCGATATTGATAAAAGTTCAATTAGAATGGACTTGTACTAAGTAAAAATTGCAAATAATTTACAGACTTCTTTAGGTTTTCGGGACTCTTTGGTAAAAACCTTTAATTTGTTTTATTGTCACTCCTTGTTGTTTTCTCTAACAAAGTTGCCTCTTTTACGCAATGGAATAATATTTTCGGAACACTACAGATGCACTTAACAAACATCCTATCGAGAACCATATCAAATTCCAATTAAATACGTTCCTCCTGTATTACTTTAATGCACATAAAATGTATATATTTAGTCTCGAATTTCTTTTTGTAATATATTCTCAGATGTATAATTAAAATATTGTCCACAATTTAAATATCACAAGTAAAGATTTACTTGTATACGTATATAATACATGTAGATCAACTTTTCAACGGTTATATTTAGATTTGCTGTGGACGGCTCCGGAGCATCTCAGGGAGGCTGTGTCAATGAAGGGCTCAGAGAAGGGAGATGTTTACAGCTTTGCTATTATTATGCAGGAAGTTATCCTCAGGAGTCAACCTTACAGTATGACGGGATTAAGTCCCCAAGGTAATATGGACAGTTCCGACAAATCAAAATTAATATTTTCTACTGAATCTAGTTGGCCACTGAAGTATATGCTTTTATTGTGCCAACTTGCTTTCTTACCGAGGTAAATAGACAACAAAGACATTAGGCAATTTTTATATTTTGATTATGTCAAATATAAATGTAAGAAGCGCTGACAAATAATGTGAATCCCATCCACTCACCTACTTCATCACTGGATAATCTCTTCCTGTGCAAAGTAAAACAAAAAATATAGTTTCCTCTCATTGCTTCTCACAATGTTATATTTAATATAACATGTGGTTTAAACTGAATATCGTGAACACTATTTGCGTCTTCAATTAGGAAGAACAATATTTTGATCGAATGTAAAATAACAGCCTTAGAAAAGAAAATACTACGCGAATTTGAAGTAAACCGTATTCAGACATTTGTTTAACATTTTTTTTTTAAATTTGAAGGAGCTTTTCAGTTAAATGGAGTACAGATCTTAAAGCTCTATAATGTGATCTGTTGAACATTATTCCGTGTTATGGTGCGTCTAACTTCGTCAATATATTGGAAATAATAAGTTTGTCTACCTGGAAATTAATTAAAAGAAATCTGTTAATCTGCGTTATCCCAAAATATCCGACTTAATGTCTCCAACGTTGTGGAGAAACTTATATGACCTTTGGTGTCGAACATGTCACGTGTTCAGGCTCGAATAAACAGTAACACAAGAAAGAGTGAAAACAACAAGCTTTTAAAAAAATACAATAATTTATTTTCCTGGAAAATTCTGTAAAAATAAAACATCATGAACTTACGGTTTTGCAGAATCCTAAACATAATCCAAGAATAATCCAAGAAAAAAAATTGGAAGTCCTAATAACAAAATGTTCTACTGATTTCAAGTTCGAATCCCGACGAAGAATCCATGTAGGAATACGATGACGTATGGTGAAATCTGTAATGTTGAATTCTACAGTTCCTTGTAGAAACAAGAATTATCACTCCAGTTTCTGATAGCTCAATAAATTTTTATATAAAAAAACTGTCCTTGTTCAACAATTTTAAATAAGCACACGTATTTTCCAGAAAAAATAACAGCATCAGTCCTTTAGAATCCAAGTAATTTGAAATGATTCCAATCCAAGTAATGTGAAATAACTCTAAACAGCACAACATACAACTTCCAGTGTAACAGCCCCGCTTCTACTGAGAATAATTCTCCAAAACATAGGTTATATCGTCTTCGAAACAGTAAACAAGGGGTCACGTGATCATGTTCTAGTGGCTTATAGAAATTATGTACTTGTTAAAGGTCACGTACACCCAGCTTGACCCTGACGAAAACCAATCATTTTACTGAAAGAAAAAAAATGTTTAATCTTAAACACCAAATCCCATCATGACATTGACAACAACCAATCATTTTAAAATAAAAATAGAACTTGTTTACGTGGCTGCTATACAAATTTTCAATCAAGGTCAGGATCCAGATCAACACCTGGTGTTTTCAAAACGACCAGCCAAGGTCAACCCATTTTCTGAAAAAAGTATCATCTCGGGTGAACAAAGTTACATTACAATAGCATGTAATATAAAATAAAAAAATTAAAACTGACAAACAATTAAATTGAAATAAATATATATTAAATCAGATATAATTAAATCAAATATACATAAGAATCAGTATAGTTTTTCATTAACCTAAAAGCACATACATAAAGGAAATATATAGCTTAAAAAATAGGTATCAGAAAATCTCTTACTAACGCTTTCAGCCTAGATTTATAATCATATACTCGTCCTAGATTATCACTATAATTACTAGAGCACCAGACTATAATTTGACCAGGAGCAGAGCAACTTCCTGATCTTTTGTAAGCTTAAAGATAAATATGTGTCGACATTACAAAGTGATAGAGTGTAATTTCGAGCACGTGAGGTCAAGTGAATGTGTTCAATATTATGTACGGCTTTTTAATCATTTGTTGGCAACACATGCAACTATTTCAATATGCCTAACATCGTTAGCTTATAGATGTTATAATATAGGTTATATGACGTCACGGAGTTTCATAATGACTTCCTTTAAACCAATGCCCGTGTTATTTTGTCCATTCATGTGTGAAATGTATTTTAAAAAACTTAAATATCTTTAAAAAGACCTTACTTTTTCTAATGCATTATTTACATTAAGTGTTCAACTTATTAAGTATGGAAAATATGTTATATTTCTATGGCATGTGTCCTGCAATAAGTAACAAGTTACTATTCTTCCTGTTGATGAAGCTTTAGAAGACTGACACCAATGATGGCGGAAACCGATTCCTAAGAACGAAACTGGGTTTGTTTCTTGAGAATAGGAATTGCTCAGGATTTGCTTGCTGGCTATCCTGGTTATTTAAAAAGACCTTGCAGATTGAATATCGAACTTTGCCTTAGTTCAGATGTGCATCTCTCAAATTACTGCTAGCTCCGCTTGGTCATTTTCACTTCTCTAATTTATGAATTATTATTATTATTATTATTATTATTATTATTATTATTAATGCGTTTTTTGCACTTACCATGTAAGTATTGTCTATTCTAGCAAGATTCGTTTGCCTTATTTTAATAGCTGCTACGGCAAGGGTATTTTTGGACTAGTTCAAGTTCATATCTCCAGCACATGTAACCGGCCATTTCGTTCACATGTCTGCTCATGACAGGGCGTTGTTTCCCAAATACAACATATAAAGAAATTTCAGTCACAGTACATGAAAGAAGCACAGAGGTATCTCCACATTCTCTTCATAGTGATTGTTGCCCATGCACTCAACTTCACATTTTACCTGTCGCGCTTTGAGAACATCTGACTACGGTAGAGCAGAATCTTACGCACAACTTCATTGGCTTCCTTATGTTCTGTTCTAACACTCGTTCCTAACACTCTAACTTAACATTTAGCGACGAAACACTCGTTCCTAACACTCTAACATTTAGCGACGAAACACTCGTTCCTAACACTCTAACGTAACATTTAGCGACGAAACACTCGTTCCTAACACTCTAACGTAACATTTAGCGACGAAACACTCGTTCCTAACACTCTAACGTAACATTTAGCGACGAACCAATCTTTCGTAACACTCTAACGTAACATTTAGCGACGGTACACAGCATCGCCATGAAGTAAGACTTTATCGTTATGCGATCAACATTATCTGAGCTTTTTCACACCTCATAATATAATTCAATAAATTTCATTTCATAGGAACATTCGTATATGTAGGGGACCCTATCTATACATGTAAAAATCGATCAACAGATTTTATTGATTGATAGTAGGTGTTCCACATGAAGGAATTATCTTGAATACAAATCTATAGAAAGAGGGAAAATCTATGAAGGATTTGAGTATCAAAAATAAGGAGTTCGGATACATATGGGAATATTACCAGATTTATGAGCACAGTATTTCGGGTTATTTATGTCAGTTTTGTTGAAGGTTGTGGGGAGGGGGAGTATTTTGGGGGATTAATTTTTTTACTTATCGGAATCTTTTTAGGAAAACATTATTGTGTCATCAATAGGTGATAGTTCACAATGGCATACATCTAATTCAGCTACACAATGGGGGAAAAGTTTGCGAATGTTTCTTTAACATGTCAAGCACAAATTGTACCACTTCGTTTGTACTATTTCTGTCTTATTTGTTTTTGTTTACTTCAGTAAGATCATACTGAAACATATCTAACAATCTACATTAACTGCACGATTGAAATCAGTGACATTGTAAGAAAATACATCTGTACAAGTAACTGAATATATAACGACAGACGGTGAGTTTTAATTTAATTATTTCCTGACAGCTATTCATTTTCATTCATGCGCCTTCAAACATTATATATAAACGACCAATAATCGTTTTTTATGAAACCATCTTAAAAGTCTTAAATAAAAGTAAAGGTTATAATATGTTAAATGTGACTAGTACAAAAGGTGTATGTGTATGTCTGTATACGATTAATCTTATTCCGTTTGAACGTTTATTTTTCATCATAACATTGAAATGTTGCTTACTTCATCTGAATCGCCAACTATGGAGAATACCAATATTGATCTGAGAAAGGAGTTGCAATTTAAAAACAAACCTATATTTTGCAGTAGAGGAAGAAAATATTTTTTTTGTTGTATTTAACTTTATCTTAGTTAATTTCCACTGATGAAAAGTACCTCATTCTTATTAATGTTTTCAGGCATATTCCATTCCAAAGAACCCCTCCTTCAAAACTCAATCATGAAGTCCCGCAGATCGAAACCAGTATCTTTAACTTGCTCTCTGAAACAAAAACTAATTAACTTCTTGTCAAGTCCATTTATCAGGCATACATCAGGAAACCATGATGAAATTTAATCATGCATTTGCTTCAAAAGCGAAATGTTAAGCTTATCACTAGACAATGGTACCGGGATACATCGCCTAGTGTTTCCTTTTCCCAATAAAATAAATTGTAGGAAGCTGAGTAGCATTACCAAAGAGTCGTAATACTTTTATCAGACGGGTTTGTGACTCCAGTTCAACTGAGGCTCGTCCAGAAATATGTATAATCACAGCTGATTGGGTTTGATGAGCACGTTGATTAGATTTGGACCAATAGCGGATTTGCTCTGTTTGCCGTATCAACCAGACTTCTCATTGTTTAGATAGCTTGATCATTTTTTTTTTTTCGAGCATGATGAAATATTTTGTCTAGGGCTTTTGTAATTTCGGTTATCATCAGAGTATTGCAAGAGAGAAAAATTGATAAATAGTCGGATGGATTTGCTTTGTCTTGCCAAGGGACAGCCATTCCTACTAGTATCGTAATGACATGATATGCATGGTCCTCAACTATGATCTGCATGCATATAGATATTAATAGTTAGAGATATAGATATTTATGTTTATAGTTAGAGATATAGATATTTATGTTTATAATTAGAGATATAGATATTTATGTTTATAGTTAGAGATATAGATATTTATGTTTATAGTTAGAGATATAGATATTTATGTTTATAGTTAGAGATATAGATATTTATGTTTATAGTTAGAGATATAGATATTTATGTTTATAGTTAGAGATACAGATATTTTATGTTGATAGTTAGAGATATAGATATTTATGTTTATAGTTAGAGATACAGATATTTTATGTTGATAGTTAGAGATACAGATATTTTATGTTGATAGTTAGAGATATAGATATTTATGTTTATAGTTAGAGATACAGATATTTTATGTTGATAGTTAGAGATACAGATATTTTATGTTGATAGTTAGAGATATAGATATTTATGTTTATAGTTAGAGATTTAGATATTTATGTTCATAGACAGAGATATAGATTTTTATGTTTATAGTTAGAGATATAGATATTTATGTTTGTAGTTAGATATACAGAAAGAAAGTCAGCTGGATAGATACAAAGGCATGGACACACTCAGAAGGATAGATAGAAAGATACACAGACAAACAGATGGACTCATGCAGAGAGATAGACAGATAGATAGATAGATAGATAGATAGAAAGCTGGATGGATGGATAGATAGATAGATAGATAGATAGATAGATAGATAGATAGATAGATAGATAGATAGATAGATAGATAGATAGATAGATAGATAGATATTATAACACTGTTGAATGGCGGTCAGGCGGTTTCATTTAAATGTGTTTGGTAATGTTTTGATATTATACCAAGACGCACTCAGCTCGAGATATTATTTTGAGACATTGGGGAAGATCCTTTTCCCTAGAGCCAACGAGGTAATATCGGGTTTTCACGGTTGTCACAGATCTGATAATGAACCTGAAAAATATGTATCAACTGCAAAATTTGAAGAGTTCATTTCTGCTTATAAAACCTGCCTCAAAAAGCTGAAATTTATTGACAAAAACATTAAGATGAATGTCAGCCGAACTTTTGATGGTTGCCCAGCACGAATGGATTGGATCAACAAAACATGTGCAGAGAAAGTGCAAAGCTTACATAATAACATGAATTCTTGTTATGCCCAAGGACCTCAACCTTGGTAAGCTGAATATTAACCGCTTTCTTTTATTTTAAAAATCTTGTAAGGCAATGGATCTCCATTCTAAATCACAGTGGCTAAACTAAGTAACAGAAAAGCAAAACCAACAAGTTTAGTAAAATTCAACAAATAAGTTCATTCTCTGACTTATAAAAGGAAAATATAAGAGAAACGTACAGTATTGCAAAACAAATCCCAAGTAAACCCTAAATTTATATCGTAAGTTCAAAAGAATATAATGAATTTCAGGTCTTGAATGCGCTGATGTACGGTTAGCCTTGAACGTGCTGATGAGCTAACAGAATCAAGCTGATGTAGTCCAGAATTAATTTGAAATTAACTCATAATAATCCCAAAATAATGTTTTAGTCCAAACAGTCATGTGATCACTTTGTAATTCCAATACATAATTGAAAAAATGTTTCCTCTCAAGTTAAATCTAAACACAACAGCAAACACTCTGTTGTCTGAAAATTGAAAAGGAACATGAATAGGAAAAAGAACGAATAATTTTTTTACTTCTTTCACGTTATATACATCCCCAGGACTCCATTTTGGAATACATTCCTACTTAATCTCTGACGCAATACATCGCCACCTGACACGTGTCGCAATACATCCCTGCTTGGTCTATGTCGCAATACAATCCCACCTGACCTGTATTAATAACTCGGTCATCCCAACGGAAAATTGCCTCAAACTGTAAACATGTTCAGTATCTAGAAACTTATATATTCATAATCAAGGATCGGTTTAGAAGTCAGATTCAAGTAAACAACCTATTCATATCTTTAAAATATTCATTATCTTAAAATATACCTTATATTAATGGTTAAAACGTAGCTTTGTACTGTGTTGTTTATAATGATTATTAAATCTACAATCATGAACAAAAATTAAACACACAATATAGAGTAATTACACTTACTGAGTGTGAAATTACAATATGGTACAAGATAAATGTACATTCACATTAAAAAAATATATAATAAAAGTAACATAACACTATATTAACCTTCAACGTTTTGAAAGACGCTGTTGAATGAAACAGTCTTAGAAATTACAACTGTGTCAGTTTTCTTTCTTTATTGCCTATTACGATGCAAATTTGGCTAATATCCATTAGTGGATGCCGAGCGACACTATCATAACTAACTGTAGGCACTAGTTCGGATGCGAAACAAGAAACAAAATGCATGCGCATAAACATACAGTATGCTTAACAGGCGCAAAATAAAACTACAAGATATGTGGCGGATCTTGATCATTTATCCGTGTAAAATGCAAAATCAGAGAGCGAGAGCATGACGATTTATTCTTTATAGAATATATATCCAAAAACATCTTGCAAAATATTGTATCATAGATGCAGAAGAATCGTCGGCTTTGAAGGAGGTAAGCTGTTATTGTGAGAACTGTCACAATGCGATCTGTTCATATTATTATAAGATCTCAGGTAGTCTACAAATGAAAGAGGGAATCTTAAGAAAACGTAAACCCTATGTTGCTATCATTTTTCTCAAAGTGTTCACGCATTTTCTTTTCCGTGATTCGCTGCACCTTGTAATCTCATCTATGTCCGTATTGATGACAGGAGTGATCATTATTTGTATAATATGCAAAGTGGATACGTATATGACAGCGAAGATTTTAGATCCTCAATGCAGTCACATTTCCATTAGTAATATAGACTATTGTCTGAAAACAAAATCCCATCTACATCAAAAGGATCTTATATTTGTTTGGATAAGTAGATGACATCAAGATCGGGGTATGAAATGGAGGTGAGAGATCAGGATGTGGAATCAAACGTATACTGGAAGAAGGTGCGATATTATTTGGTAATTTTGAAAACTCGTGCACATTCAATTCGATACAAAATTAGGTTGTCAAGATAACACTTTGCATAATCGATTCTGTTTATATTGCTCAGTTGATATTACCATCTTTTATTGATTCTCTCTGAACAATACGTATTGGTAGTTCCATATTCGTGAAAACACAGATACGTACACTGGCCAATTGGTCTACCTTCACTGTCTTCTATAGAAACTAAAAATAGTTTTTTTCCTCATACATAATGAAAGTTAGATTCAGGAACAGGTGTGCGAATAACTACGCTAATGGTGTATATTTGGTTGGGATCGCTGGCATGAATTAAATAAATCACAACATATCACGTAATCCTATTCACTACTAGTTCTGGAAGCTGAATGATAAATTTAATAAGGCTTAATGTGTGACAGAGATTCATTCCAATTTTTCAGATTTAATTAGACGACCATGCAATTCAGATGGTGCGTCCCTGATGACACTTTAATTTGGACTTAATTTCCGTCACCGATAGTTTACTACAAGCGTCTATAAACAAATTATCAGAAAAGACAACTATGTATAGCTTTGATAGTATTAAGGAAATATCGCTGTAAGGGCACATAAATTATTTAGAACGCATGGCTCATATGTACAGATTCAATCACGATCTTGATGTGTACTGACTTATTAAATATCGCCAGAGCGAGCATGACTCTACGAACTCAATGTCCTTTGCAGAGTGACAAACGAAAGATTTAGCATTCTGCCTAACAATGAAAAGCTCTCTTGATTTTAGTTCCTACGCAGTTTTATTGCATACGTATGTAATATAATAGACTGATCTGGTGTTATTTAAAAATATTCAGTTTTTATTTCCGTATCACGTACCCCGATTAAAAGAATTAATGTGTTATCTCTGACTTGGGCGTGTAAGAATCGTTGACTCACCGAAGATAACTTGTATTAATCCCAATTCGTTTTGAATTTCATTCACACTCTCAAACTAAAAATATTTAAATAGAGCTAAAAAGAGAGTACATAGAAAATACAAAAATGCGCGTCATGTTTTCTTTTTAGTCAGGGTAAGGATCTCTTTAGTAATACTTATTAATACGTCCCAACCCTGGGCCTCGATGTATCCTTCCCACTTATCAAACCCCTTCTCGTGCTAACCATGTTTAAGTAATATAAATGCTAAGAAGAAAAAAGTAAACATTTTACGAGAGTTACAGTGAGTCACACGTTAATAAAAAATGAAATTGTGAAAAAGGTGATAAATTTTGTGCAATCGGGCCTATATGCAGTACGAATTCGATTGACCGCTACTTGTGCGTTTTTATTTCATACCTTATGATCATATGCGCTACCAGCTCTTGCTTGGCGTGAGTGTTTGTGTTATATTAATGAATACAGTCATGACATTCTCAAAGTAATGCTAGAATATCCTTACACTTTAGGGGCAACATGCTACATTACATAAAGAGAGAATATTAAGTAGATGTGTGCTTTAAAACAAGAAATCACCGATAGTATATACGATGCCATTTTTCGGTTCATTTAGTCTTTTGCAATAGTTACAACAGGACTACGAGCAAATAGTAACGATATCAATTATACTGAACCGATCAGAGAAAATACCAGACTTTGTAAACTCCCACATTAGGAACGGAAGCATTGATATCATTTGTGTCAAAGTACGAACTATGGAGATAAAGGTGACATGATGGTGCCTGGAATTACTTGATTGATTATCTTTGCTAGAAGGTATTACTAACTGCAAAATCGTCTAAAACAGAAAAGAATAATGTCCATAGCGCAATACCATCTGACCGTTTATGTGTGAGCGAGTTCTAATGTTTGAATTTCGCCATGATATCCTTACCTCGAAAAATGCTCCGCAAACATGGCTTGTGTTTTGAGGAGTGCGATCGTTCTCGCGCGCCATCGCTCTCCTTAAATCCAAGCCCCCCCCCCCCCCTTCTTATTGTTCAAGACAAAGATTTCCAGCTGTTTTGTGAGTGAACTTCTCAATTTTTTGCGTACATTTCTTGGCAGTTACCTTTCACAAATGATATTTTGACGTCATGTGTCATAAATTATGATGTCGTAAATATTATAGTGGTATTCATATCTTTTAAACGTTAATTAATTTCACTTAATGATGAAACACATTATTGTTTCTAACAATTTAGCTTATTTGATGTTATCGTCATGCCAAACCAGTGTTCATCCTTTGCATGTGCAATTGTACTTCGCTGACACTTACATTAAGAGCTATCACTGTTCCTTTCACTTACGCATTCAAACATTTCATCTACTAAAATGATAAAAAGCAATTTCAGTTCAGCCTGTTACCTTTTAACGAAGGAACTTTCCTGTGTTTGGATGCAGTACTGGCAAGATTGATCGATGAGAAATGGTGACGAAAATATTACGCAAAGTTTGTGAACGGCATTTGCCAATAATATGCAGTAACAGACGTGTTCAAATTTGAGGAGAGTGAATAATCTCACCTCGACACAACCAGGAGAACTATTCACAGCCATCCTGCATTTTTGCTTACTACGTGGCCTGGCGAAGCATTTATGACTGGTTCAGTATGCCGGTATATCTCACAGCATGTGTGCTGTGCCATTGACAATAATTTATGTGTGCTGTTCAATAATTTCATCCAGATTGATTACATGCAAAATATGTCATACATGATCAAGGATCTTTCACTCCATGGCAAGAAATGAAAGTATTGAATATTAGTTTAAATGCATGAACAAATCTTATTATAACTTACGTAACGGCCTGTGTTATACAAATGTGTTGTACAATTGTTTTATACAAATGTGTTATACAACTGATACGAAGGTAATTTAACACATTTCATGTGTCTAATGGTAATAATCAGTTTATAACACATAACAGTTGTATTTATCTGGTAACTTGCACCAAGGTGAATCAGATTTTAGCTATTTTGAGTGATCATTCATCAGGTGCAAAGGCTTATCAATTAGAAAATGTTTACAATCACTAATGAAATAATTATATTGTTATCGACTAGAGACAGTTTTTGGGTCCTTTGTCGCATAATTCACCAAAAATTTATTCATTACTATAAGGTATAATCAGTCACTATCTCGAAATTCTACAAATTAGCACAAAATAACAAATTCCAATCGGCTTAATTGATTGGATTTTCATGGCGAGATAAACAACGTCAGATTGTCGCCAATCTGCAACCAATCCATAAACCGCAAAAATAAATGATATAGTATAAATAGGGATCAGAGATAATTAATGACATCTTAAAGGTTAAATAGGTGAAGTATTTATGTAAACATGTACGTCGACGATTAGGTAGATATAAACATAGGTGTGTAGGTAGTGGTAGTATGGGTGGGGTGGGTGGGTACTTTGGATGTTAGATTAATAATAAGGCAGGTACATGGGTAAGGTAGATGATTGTTGATATTTTTACAAAGCTTCCTGAGCAATGCCTCACGATGTATCATTTTTAACATCCCTACGGTAATTATATTACAATAACAAAGACTAATGTTATGTTATAAGAATCAAGATAAATGATATTCGTGTATTACATGTATTATCTATACAGTATGGATCCGTATATTTGTCTGTCTGTATGTGCCAAGTTCTCTCCTACTGCAAATAATGATGTACTATTTCATTTCACCATTTGTTCTTTCAACGTAAGTTCCTTTCTGATGTAATAATGCGATTTTCGTACAACATCTCATTTCGAATTTCTTCATTTTTCAAGAAATAATTAACAAAGTGAAGCATCCCCCTCCGTTTTTGCGCCCATCAGTAACACATCAAGCCGCTCCACCAGAGTACATTCAGATTATGAAGGTGTGCTGGTCAGAGAACCCGGACATTAGACCGTTCATAGAGGAAATCTACCATCAATTCAAGACAATCACGGGTGGCAAGTAAGTGTAAATGTCTCTGATTGTCATATCCCCAACATCTGCAGGCGTCTCTGTGCATTTCTGACCCAGCTATGACATATATCCTGCGTTCTTTAAGAATATCTCTATAATTTTATTTTGTGTAACAAAAAGTTATACGTTGAAAGCGTTTCAAAATGTCTCGCCAAAGTTTGTGGACATAAAACTATAACTCGAGTTTTGTTATACAAATTCTTTCTCAGTTGAAGAAGATGTGAATGTAAAAGCACGGTACTTTAGAAGAATCATCAAACCGTATTTTTTGTACTAAAATAATCATTCATATCAGCTAAAGGGAAGTGTTGTCATTCGCGTCAACTATCATTTCGGATTAACCGTAGCGTTTGTATAGGACGAACTAAGGCAACACAGCGCCTTCCTATTTCAGTGGCAGTGCGGTAATACCTTGAAATCGGTTTCCAAAACTACTGCAGCTAAATTACATAAGCTGCAGCGAGTAACGAATCCTTTTCAGAGACGGTTTATGCAGTAATCCCGATCTTAAGATCACCAAATCCTGAGCTTAAGTTTGAGATTGATCAAACGAAGCGTTACAAAATTAGACACATTCGTGATCAGCTGAAATAAAATCTCAAGCTCAGAAGTTGAATATTTGCTAGGTGTGCTGGAAATCACACTGTTAAGCAAATAATATGCTCCCATGTTGTAGCTATTTAGCATCAACGGGCAATATACACGCAGAGTCTTTAATATTTTCATATAGAAAAAAAAACGCACATGTCGCGGGCTATGAGAATCTCTCTCTCTCTCTCTCTCTCTCTGTCTCTCTCTCTCAAATGTGCCATAAATAAAACAGATGAGCGGTAAGCATCACCTAGGGAAGGTTGGTTTTTGTTTTCTTTTCTTTTCTTTTCTTCTTATTTGATGAATTCAACTGATAGTTGTTAGGGAGAATTATCCAGCATTTTTAGCCAGTCTCCAAAACTTTCAAAGATATTCATCAGTTATGTTCTATGCCAACTCCTCGTTTTCTGGTTATTCCTGCACATCGAGATTTATTTTGTTAGTCTTCTTTATGTTTATTGTTTTTGTTTTAATACATCTATATTCACATTCGTTTTTCTGAGTTGATCGTGTCTGTGTCTGTATGTGTGTTTAAGACTGTGTATAAAAGATTACAGATGGTGCTATCTATACCACCGCATCCTTATCGGTTGTACGAAAAACGTCGTCTAAGAAATATTCCTTATTAAAACTTAATCCCACAATAAGCTCACGTTTTCTCCTGTATGTTTGTGGCATAAAACTGCCTTTAGAAAATTAGTGTGCCAGCTGTAAGGATGATTCAGAAAAGTTAAATTCATTTCACTAAAAGTAGATGAATTGTGATCACAAACGAAGCGTTCGAATCCGTCTGTCGCCAATATAACTTTTATATGGCTCAGAAAAGGCAAAATTGTATTTAATTGTCAGAGATTTTTTTACAGACAGTTACAAAATTGTAATTGAGTTGGGAACTATGGCATGGTCTGTTTGTCTGTAAAGCTCCATTGGTTGAGGGTATTTCTATGTGCATATATAATTATAATTTGTTATATATTTGATAGATAAGATTTAGACGAGTTGCTTCCTTTTGTGTAGGAAACTGAATATCGTGGACACAATGTTCAGAATGCTAGAAAAGTACTCCACAGATCTGGAGGACATCGTCAGAGAGAGGACCTTAGAGTTGGAGGAGGAGAAGAAAAAAACGGACACGCTTCTATTCAGAATGCTGCCTACGTATGTTAACAAATCCTACCCGTTTTAACTTTGTCTGTCCCACATAAAAGTCATCTTTAATCTGCAGTCACCTGTCGTAATTAATTTGTCTCTAATATTATCAATTTTTATTACCATTCACAATTTACCTGCATGAAAAAGCATAAACCGCCCTTTACTAACTCTAGCTGACTGATTAAAATATGTACAATACAGTCCACGTAAAGAAAATCCGCGTCTAAGACCATTTCGCATGGATATATAGCGATTGCATACTGTCATTTTCCAATTAATATTTGGATTCCGTGCAAAGTCATCCTCCTTTATACTTTCAAATCTATTTTTTATGTTGGTACACGAAAAGAGTTTGAACTGTAATATACAGTGCTAAAGGAACCTAAATGGCATCTGTTCAGAACGTAAACGCGAACTTTAGCTCTTGACTCGAAGGAAAGTCGTACACATTACGTTTTGACCATGTTGTCATCTGCCCTAATTGCCAATGCATTCCGAACATTTGATGTTTATATAGCTAACTGAGACAGCTTCAGCATGCCGTAACAGAAATTGATACGTACCTTCCAGAAAGGGTTTTCAAGCTTTTCGGTGACGAATGCTTCTGTTTCACACAGAGAGAGAGAGAGAGAGAGAGAGAGAGAGAGAGAGAGAGAGAGAACAACGTTTATTTAATTCAGTTGTATGTGAATACGTATGAATGCATGATTAGAGGGTATAGTTTATTTTAGACAATAGAGTACAATACAGTATTTAAACAACACATTCATGTTCCTACTAGAAAGCTGGTACTATATGGGCATCTAAAGTTACATCTTGTTTCGATAGCGTTAAGAACTTTATTTGCATATAACGCAATTTACCACTTTAATCCTAAGGGTAAAAAGAAAGTTTTAATTGAGCACGCCATGCATGTTAAGATAGCATAATTTATACTTCACATATAATTAAATAAAAGCAGTGGATACTTTTTTGAGTATGGAGAATATATTGTGAAAGATTCTAAAGTGATGTTAATTTGTTTTATAGAACAGTCGCGGAAAACCTGAAGGCAGGTTTACCTATAGCGGCCGAGTCTTTCAATGAGGTAACCATCTACTTCAGCGACATCGTTGGTTTTACCACCATTTCGGCCATGAGCAATCCGATGCAAGTGGTTGACCTTCTAAACGACCTCTACACCATGTTTGATGCCACAATTAATAACTATGATGTCTACAAAGTGAGTCGATTAAACATGTCGCTTTTTCCAACTCCAATTAAAATTGGCCTTTAGATGTCACAACAGTAAAGCCTGAGTTTAGATATGAGATTGTTTTGCTTTTTGTTGGCCAAATAAAAACCGTGACATTTTGAAATATCATTATTTGCTTGACTGTAATGATCCTGGTCGGGTTTAGTTTTAGGTCTGAATTATCTTGTTATTAAGTTCAAATATTCCTTTAATTAAATGGTGCTCAATTGGAATTATAATTGACAGTGTTGAGTCATCGGGCACAATTTGAAAATTAGGACTTGCTCGATCAGACACTAAAACTTTAAAACAAAACAACGGATACTTTTTTGAAAGCAAAGACGGCTTTGAAATCATCTCTGTTGTACACAGTTCTGATTATTATGAAATGGTGTCATATGCGCAGATCAGGTTAAAAGCAAAATTTGGTTCAGCATTATCTCAGGTGCATAACAACACCAACTCGATACATAAGCATGATTTGACAAATGTTTAGGTGGGATCTAAAAACAATCTAAATAGCACTATTGTACTTGCATACCCAGAAATCGTGTAAAATTCGATTCCACAAAAGTTTTCAATTTTCATTTCTGCTAATTTAGAATGACGTGAATTGTCTCATCTAATTAGATAAGAATGATAAAGGAATGCAATACTGAGTTCAGTCACACCAACATTTAAAGATAAACATTACAGACTACAATAGTACATGCTATATGAGCTTATTCTATATCGGGAATTTATATTTAATAGCACGTGCAAACACAAACACACATCAAACCATCAACTTTTATTCACTTGCAAAAATGTGCTGAAATATATTTTGCAGAGAAACCTAGCAGGATCATTTTATCTATGAGTTTATGTTATTTGCAATTTTGTATTACACGAGCACCTAATATTACATCATTGGGTTTACCTCCACTTTATTTCCTATAATAACTGCGTCCATCATGGTTTGCGTGGCCCAAGGCGCGGTTTCCTTTGCATTAAGAGCAGAGCTTTCTTGAGCTATCGACCAATAAAAACTTTTTATCTCAGTGACTTCTTTAAAGGGTTAGTAAGTGCCATTTTAGTTCCTAGACTTTTTATCTCAATAACCTCTTTAATGAGTTATTAACGATCATATTAGTCTCTTTGTTTTTCACTGCTTTTGTCACCATAATTACCTCGCGCTAAAGCTTTCAAATCATTCAAGATACACAATTTTACATTTGAGCTTGTTTATTTGTTCATTTCATTAAACAGGTGGAAACGATTGGAGACGCCTACATGGTAGTAAGCGGACTTCCTATAAGGAACGGAAACAGGCATGCTGGGGAAATTGGAACTATGGCCTTGGATCTTTTAAGTCAATGTGGAACCTTCACCATCCGACACATGCCGGAAGTGCCATTGCGCGTGCGTATCGGACTTCATTCGGGTATGTTGTGTGTTTTTTATAAGCGATACTAAAACTAGTTGTATTTATCAACACGTAAAGTTCTAATGACTCGGTTATATCAGACCATTGAGATCTTTCAAGATATAACGCCACGGCGAACAAGGTAAATGATATTTTTTGGAAGCGAAATTTTATGCAGCTACGATAATCATGTTGAAAATAGCTTGTTTGATGGTAGTAACGCTTTATGGCACCAGAGCAGAATAGTGGCTATACGGCATCAAGTAAAGACTGATGTTCGAAAAAATGTAAGAATGGATTGCAAAAAAAAGCGACAGGAAGATAAACCCTCCAAATTAAATTTAAACGTGAAGTACAAGAAAACAAAACATTAATCGTGAAAGAGGGTGATTATAATCTTCTGTGCTCACGTTTGATAAATCTACATTTTAAAAATAACTTAAAGTATACAACTTTAGTATCTACTAATAAAATCATTTTCCCCGACTGAAATCACAACTTCGATGACGATGATAATGATGATGATCTATTTAGTGTAAACCTTAATCTAAGTAGCTTTGAAATATCACTTGACACTAAAAGTAATCAGATATTCCACACTGGATTAGAACTGATACACACCAACATCTGATTTATGTTATACATTCACTAGGGTTTATGGTCCATGGGAACAATACGTTTAGGGCAGTCTTTACTCCTCTTCCTGGCTGTATTGATGTCTTGTATTTAATAAATAGTATAGAGCACCTTCTGCAGTTATTCTTCAATAACACATAACATTACATGGAAATGGATGCTGTAAAATCGTCTTGACTGAAATATGGGAAACAGAAACATAAAATCCCAAAAGTTCAACAGAATAATGTCAGCAGAAAAAGAATGCATGAGATGTGGAAAGTAAGGTAGTCATTCTCGAGTCCAATGTCCAGCAAAAGAAGCAGAATGCCACATGTGTAAGAAAAGAAGACACGATGCAAAATGCAGCCTGTCAAAATCAGCAGTTCGCACAATAGAATCGAGAGCGGAACCTGGATTTCCAGGGACTATTAGCACAAGGAAGGGTCAGCCGTGGATAACGCGTGTGAGATTGAACAACGCTTCACTTTAATTCAAGATTGATACTGAAGCTGGTGTTAATGTAATTCCTGAGAGGGATTTATGAAAAATCGGAGACTGAAAACTATCAAAGAGACGAAGGACTGGAAATGATTATGAAATCATTTCAAAAGGCCGGCGTCACTTTGAACGCTGAAAAGTGTGAATTTTCGAGACCATCCATTAGGTTTCTTGGGCATGTTGTTGACGAAGATGGTTGTCGACCCGATCCGGAAAAAGCTATAACTGAATTGGAAACTCCGAAATATGTAGCAGAGATGCGACGATTTCTCGGTATGGCAAATCAGCTTTGCAAATTTAGTCCAAATTTGGCATAAAAATCAAAACCATTACGTGAGCTTTTGAAAGGTAAAAACTCGTGGACTTGGGGTCCACATCATGAATAAGATTTAGATATATCGAGCAAGAAATGATATCTTCACCAACTTTAGCACATTATGATCCAAACAGAGAAATAGTTGTATCTGCAGATGCATCTTCATTTGGACTAGGTGCTGTACTACGGCAGAAGCACGGAAGCACTCTGGGACCGGTGGCGTTCGCATCGCGAGGTATGTCAGAAACTGAGCAACTATATATTCAAATTGAAAAAGAGGCCCTTGCAATCATTTTGGCTTGCAAACGCTTTAGTAGCTGTTTAATTGGGCCACAATTCAAACTTGAAACTGACCATAAGCCATTAGTACCACTAATGAGCACAAAAATCTTGGTAGATGTACCCCCTAGACTTCAAGGCTTTAGAATGCGTTTGATGAGATTCAACTTTAGTAAAGTTCCTGTTGCTGACAAAAATTTATTAACTGCTGATGCTCTATCCAGAGCACCTTTAAGTGTTCACTCTGAGGGTGACAGAGAATTTCGTCCTGAAATAAATTAACGCTCTTTTGACATATCGCGCAAGACCATTACCAAATGGATACAGCCCTACCGAATTACTGATGGGAAGAAAATTACAAACTAATTTGCAAATGGCACCAAACAACTTAGAATCGAAACGGCCAGATTTAATAAAACTGAAGAAATCGGAAAACTATCAATGGCAAACTAAAAAGAAAAATTATGATCGTCGACATCGAGGCCGAAATTCGAAAAAACTTCAGGTAGGGAATAAAGTATGGATTAAAGATCATTTTTCTTCAGGCATTATTAAATTTGAAGCATCTACACTTCGTTCATACATGGTAGTAAATGGCGAAGAAGAGATACGGTGTAATAGGAAAAATTGAATTCCCATGCCTACTACATTATCGGAGCGTCTCAGAGTGACTGTTTCAAACCCTGATACTTTGACTGACTCAGGTGAAAACAAAGCAGTGCCAACCAGTCCAAATGGATAATTCACACGTTCGGGAAGATTGTCAAAACCACCGAGAGATTGCACTTGTAAAAATGAAGCTGATGTAGCTTGTTTAAAAATGCGGTTATCAGAACACGTTTCGTTTTAATGTTAACTTTCTCAGGAGGGGATATGTAGTGTAAGCCTTAATCAAAGCAACTTTGATGTCTTGTATTTAATAAATAGTATAGAGCACCTTCTGTAACTATTCTTCAATAATAAATTACATGTCGTAGCTGTATTATTAGTAGCAGTAGTAGTTGTTGTAGTATTGTTGTTGTTGTTGTTGGTTTTCTTTTGTTACGAGCACTATTATTACGTGTACCACTAGTGAAAATAATAATGATAATAATAATAATAATAATAATATTAACAATAATAATAATAATAATAATAATGATAATAATAATAATAATGATAATAATAATAATTCTACTTTTGACAAGGTTCGTGTGTTGCCGGAGTGGTTGGGTTGACGATGCCAAGATATTGTTTATTCGGAGACACGGTTAATACAGCATCGAGAATGGAATCGTCCGGCACAGGTTAGTAACAATATCATCCTACTATTCTATTATTTAGGTTAAAGCAATTATCTGGGCAGCTTTATGCAAATCATGTTAAATGTGGCATAGTGGTGCAAATTATCAATTGCTTTTTCGACCAAGTGCTTTAGGGTAACGGTCTTGTGCGAAATAAAAAGAACAATACTTTAAGCATGTTGAAGCGCGATGACGATCAAACTTTTCATCTGCAGGTATTAGCATCCGACGTGTCCTCTTTGAGGTTATTTCACACGCACACACATACACACGCACATACATACACGCACACGCACACAAAACCACCCTTTCCGGATAATGCATATGTTACAACTAAAGTTGTCTAACTCTATCGAATAAAGAAACTATTATTTTCAGTAAGTAAAGTTCTGAAGCGGTCGGCCTTTCATCGACAGAGAATGGCGTCTTACCAGTTCTTGTTAATATTCTAGCTGTTTTATGCTTCAAAATCTACTTTCTGTATTTTTGTTAAACTTTAAAGTTAAAATTAGTTTATTCTCTAAAAGAGCGAAAACTTCTACCAGGAATATCTTCTTGCTTCTGCAGTTTGTAAAATAGTCTACACTGGACCAGATTTCCTTGCCCTGCTAAACCAGTTCTTGAATTATACTTTTACGACTCAGCAAAATATTTGAGTTATTTCAGAACGTGCATTCAAGTTGATATTTTATACCTAATATATTGGTAATGATCATCATTTCAATATGTAGAACTCATCTAACAATGGCATCGAATCTTGCTTAAGTGGATGTCTAAATTAGATCACACAATAACGTTTTTAATTTGACGTTATCCATCAAATAAATGCAAATAATACGCAAAATTTATTGCTCATTTGATTGCTATGCATACTGTATTGTTCACTGAACTGTCAAATGAATATATTTATATAGCCATTAAGGGCGTGTATCTGTAAAAATATAGTGATTCGTGCTCATTTCCTCATTCAGGTCTCATACTGTGCGCGCGTGCTTTCCCCTATAAGGTAACATATTCATAGCGATTTAAGTCTAAGTTTCTAACAAACGCGTGTAAAGGTCCATTTGCATCGTTAGTAAGCAGATTTAACTTGAAAATGATCAAAGACATATAGCAAAATTGCGGTAAGGCAAAGATTTTAATAAGTGTTGATTTCATTTTGGGAGGGCAGATTAGTAAAAGTCAACGAACCAAAAAAGGTCGAATGTTTTAAACATTTTGGTATTAGAGAAATTTCAGTATACACTAAACCGAGCAAAATGTGCTTTCCTTGGATCTTACAGGTGAATGCTTGACAATATTAACAAAATACGAATAAATAATATTAGCATACATGTTAGAAAGCTTTTAATTCATACTCGACGGATATTCGAACCTATGTAATGTGATTGCGGCATCCATCGCCTTGTCTGCAATCACCAACCCCTATACCATCTCGACCATGCATAAATCACCTTTGTTGATATAATAATACTGGTACGATCATATTATTCAGTCGTATTTTAAAATTATGTTAATGGTATAAAGCATTCCCTGAGAAAAATGTTATTATATCTGTAATGGGATTCTGTCTCAAAACTGCATCCTATCTCTATTATATGTTGATATGATTTCGATATTTTATCACCATAGGGATTAAATGAGACATTGTGTTATTGGCTTATGATTGGCGTTCACATTGCTCATACTAGAATGACTCTAAGGTTTCCCTGTCTACGGCACACTGCTGTTGCTTACTTCGGAAGGATTACCTTTAGTGTCACAAGATTCCGCCATTAGCCAGTGTTTCTGTATAACGTAACCTACACTTATATTAAGAAAATGATGTCGTTATTGCTCCTCCTTTTGTAGAGAAATTCCATGCAGGATGCCACTTTAGCATCGGAGCTTATACCAACAAGGCGCCACATGCACAATTTTGAAATATTGTCTCTATTAGATCCATGTAAATTTATGTAATTTAACGTTTTCTTAAGTTTGTTGTTGTTGTTGTTGTTGTGGGGTTTAACGCCATGTTTCAGCACACGATAGGCTGTACATGGCGGCCAGTATTAATGGTGGAGGAAGAACCCGGGAAAACCCCAGAAAGAAGGACCGACCCACGAGAAACTACTGGCAAGCTTTCTCACATACCCACATTGGCTGATTCCGAGACTCGAACCGGCGCAGACAGAGGTGAGATGGCAGTGATCCGTAACGGAGAGCGCTTTAGACCACTCGGCCATATTAAGTTTGTATAACTTGTCTTGTTTGTCTGTTTTGTTGTTAGCTCTAACAAGGAATCGATGGGAGTCGAAAGCGCATATATAATCCCTTTGATTTTTGTTGTTAACCTGTCATGCAGTGATCTTAAAATCATATGTTACGTAATAATCCAATGGTGACTCTTTAATTACAGTTGCGGAAATACATGATTGATATGGACCGTACACACTGCACGAGAGTTTCATTGATTTTCCGATGTTAATGAACCACACACATTTTCTGTTGTAGCATTCCGTATTCATCTGAGTCAAGAAACCAAACATTGTCTGGACTTACTTGGCGGGTACCACACTAGCTACAGAGGGGAGGTGGAACTTAAGGTACTGATTTATATTACTGCATCTGTCTGTACGTACTGTGCTTATATCGGTATAAATATAGGTGTTCATTATGTATTCGAATTATGGAGAACTCGCCCCATGGAGAACTCGCCCTGGGAGAACTCATCCCAGGTGTCAGGATACGTCGCCCCATGGTGTCCGGAGAAGTCGCCCCACTTCGCCTGGAGAAGTCGCCCCAAAGATAATTTATACTTATAAATGTCGCCACATGGTTGTTAAGGCTTTATTTATTGTTGTTTTTCTTCAACTTAATAACTTATTAAATCTATAAAATTTGCAAGTTTTCAACTTTTCCGCTTCTGTACTTAACGAAAAAGAATTGATATATGTCCCTTTTGCTCTGCTCTTCAAATCATTAGACGCATTTTATTTGGAAAAATAGAGCGGGTGTAAGCATGATGTGACGTGTGCAGTTTTATATATGAAAGGGTTCCAACCTAATAACCAAAGTCATCCTGAGATGACTTTATAACATGGACCTCTACAACCCGAAATCGACTGAATTGGTGCTGACCGTCAATAAGACAAAGGGTTATAGTATCGTCTCTCTAACTGAATAATTTAATCTGATTTTTCATTGAGATTTGCTAACCATTGACAAATGATACTTGAACTCAATAAAAAGCATCATTGACGCCTACTTTTGAACATATCACACAAATGAAAGATTGTTCCTTGTTTTTCTTTCATTTTCCGGGTCTGTCTTCGTTTCAGTCTCCCTTCCGAAACCGTCTTGAGTTGCATAGTTATGGAGTTTGCCTCCTTGTACAGGAGAGTCACTACCAGATACAGTGACACCTTCGATTTCATAGCACAGCGATTTAAGCGATTGTGCCAGCCTTCAGTGTCGTTGTTGGTTCTGATTGCCCTCTGGAATATTGACCATGTTGCTGGCAGCCATGCTGGATTTGTTATCCATGTGTTTTCCACATACCCCATCAGCTGTACTAACTGTTCAGTATTGGCCTTTTCCCTCCTTTTCTAAAACTATGGTTGATCTGTTCTTCAGGAAGGAATCGCATGGCTAGGACTTTTCTAATGAATTTATATGCTCCATCTTTCATGTTGTAGTGAGACTGAAATATTGATGGTGTATATGATTCCGACGGAATTGTGTGTACAAATTATACTTCAGTTGTAGTACTTTCATCTCTATACTTTATTTAACAATTACATAATATTGTAGCTGCATTACATCGTCATGTTATTTCAGGAGCTTTTTAAAGGTTTGGGATGGTGGTAGTGGTAAGGGGTATATACCTGCAATCCAAATGGTTGGGCTTGCCGCCACACTGCTTGTCCCCAGTGAAAGTCATAACCATGGACTGGCCTTTTTCAAACCGTGTGCAAAGCAAGCCAGAGACCATGTTCAAAATCTACAACCATTTCCCTCACTGCTGGGCTACTGGGCCGCAGGGCGAGGATACTACGGAAAACCTGGACAAATATGAATAACAAAATAAGAACACATTTTCTTACTATACATTATAACAATGATATGAACATGATGTTGTCTAACTTATTCACACAAAACTTTAAGAACAAAACTGCATAATGATAACCCTATTAGGAAGGGAGGTACAAATAATACCTTTTTATAGTCCTTTTTCTGTCTCCTAGACATCAGTATGAAAGCGCCTGGAAACTGTTTAATTTCACCTGATGCTTTCACAAACGTGTGGACGGACAGCAATTGATGAAAAGGCTTCCGCACTATTTTCAATGTCCCATCATTATGCCATGTCTTCGTGCTGGCCAACATTTGTAGCTGTTGGTTGGTTGCGAAGATAAGCTGCTGATGTCTTCCTACTCTCACGTCTGCCTTTAAAAAAATCATCAGATGTGTACTGCACAATGAATTCGTTGTCCAGCTGAAAAATTACAAAAATGGTACTAATAGCTGGTTCGCTTGGCGCTTATGCGACATGATGCCCCAGATCTAGGCATCCCTATAAACTGCCACACTGCAGACATCGTAGCGATATGCCTGAAATTATTGGTGTTAAAGTGTACTGAAATATTAGAGGAAAACTGAGGATCTCTATAATTTTTATATGAAAGCGATGATTATTCATTCTCTTAGAAACTTGTTGAAGTGTTTGTCCAACATATTGCATGCTACATTTTTTACAGGTTATCAAATAAATCACATCAGCTGATATGCAGTTAGTGTTATCACGTAGAGAAAATACCTCTTTTGTATTAGCGCTACTGAAAGAAATACTTTCTCTTATGTTTGCACATCGAGGGCACCGATGTATGTTACATTTAGATGACGAAAATTGTTTGGGGTTTTTTTGTGTCTGTTTAGTTCTAATTAAACAATCTTGCAAAGTCTTGGGTCTTCTATAAGCGAGAATTGGTTTATTTTTGTAAAGTGATTTTAAGCTGGTTTTATTGAATAAATTTAGGAGACTACTATTTATTAATTATACGACCTATATTAGATAATGAAGGATTATATTGTATTGTGAAAGAAATTACATCTCTTTCTTTTTTTACATTCTGCTGTGTTTAAAGCCTCATGTTGAGTTAGATTATGGGCATTGTTACCGCTCCGGTGGCTCTGTGGTTAGAGCGTCCATCTAGGCTGCGGTAGGTCGTGGGTTCCATCCCTGGCCGAGTCATACCAAAGACTTACAAAAATGGTACTAACAGCTCCCTTGCTTGGCGCTCAGCATCAAGAGGTTAGTGTCAGGACTGGTCGGCCTGGTGTCAAGATAATGTGACTGGGTGGGACATCATGCTACATGTCTGCGGCTTGACATCACTATAAACTGTCACACTGCATACATCGTAGCGCCATGACTGAAAAATTGTTAAGCTACGTTAAAAATCCAAATCACACACACACACACACACACACACACACGGGCTTTGTTCAGCGCAGAATCAGTTATATGTGTAGGATAATTTCTATTTTGGAAATATGTTTGTAATTTATTCAACGAATTTTGTATCTGACAATCATCTGAAATAATGCGTTGATATCTTTTGGACTGGCTATATGGTATACCGTTTGTACATGACATGGGATGACATGAAGAATATTCCACATATTGGTGGATATTAGTTTCCTTGATATGAATATTTGTAGAGATAGTGTTATCAATATTTTTATTACATTTACATCTAAAAATGAAACTAGCGTACTAGAAGCAGTATAGGTAAATTTAATCGTCGGGTGAAAATGATTTAGGCGATCAATAAAAATTTTCAGTTTTTCTGTTGAAATGTTCCAGATCATAAATATGTCATCTAAAAATCTGAACCAAACAGATGGATTAAACTTTTCGTTTTGAAGAAAATCCTTTTCTAATTTACCCATGAAAAGGGAAGCGTATGAAGGAGCCATAGGACTACCCATTGCCGTACCCATTATTTATATGTAATTCGTATTATTAAATTGAAAATAATTATTTTCCAAGATAAGTTTTATTATTTTACAGATATCTTCACTAGATAGCATGCTATTATTAGGATTGTTATCAAGAAAATATTTCCACACTTCAATACCATCTGCATGCGGAATGTTGGTATATAGTGATATTACATCTAATGATACCAGGATTGAGTTATCAGATAGCTGTTGAATAGACTTCAACTTTGTAATGAAAGTAGTTGTATCTTTAATGTATGAAGGAAGTGATTTCATTAAAGGTTGTAAAACACTATCAGTAAATTTGGATAGGTTTTCAGTACATGAATTACAACCTGATATAATGGGTCATCCTGGATAATTTAAAGGTAAATTATAGTCAGGATTTTTATGAGTTTTGGGTAATATGTAGAATTGAGGTGTACGATTGTTAAGAGGGAAAGTATCGAAATTTCTCATATACGGAATTATTATTTTTTAGCGACCTCATTAATGCATGTTGAAAGTTTTGATTTAATTTCTATTTACGAGT
>CM068828.1:70675319-70707819 GCA_028554795.2 Sinohyriopsis cumingii
TATTTCTTGGAGAAGTCATGGAAAGACTTCTAACCTTTGGATTCGCATTGCTTTCTTTGTGCTCCGGCCTGAAACATTCTTTCTGCGCTTGTTAATAACTTTGGTCTGTGAGTAAGACTTATCATTGAATAAAGGAAACGGTAATTCCATATTTTCATAGAAACATATCCTCATTCATAATTTTCACGACAAGCCACATTTCGATCTTAACAGCATGAGGAGGGCGTATTGCTCTGACAATATGATGGCATGACAAATTTGACAGCATTTCGGCCATCTTTGAATGTCATGTTTGAATGCTGTAGCTGTGTATCCGGACTGTTACTCGAAAAATATTTTAATTTTGTTTATTTTAACCCTCTCGAGTTTGATTAAAGTGTTTTTGATTTAATGCAAAATTTGTAAAGTGGAATTTGTTGCAACTTTTGTTCACGTGTCTCTTTTTTTAATAAAATAACGATTGCAATGACAACCGTATCGAGGACAAATATGGCTGACAGGAAATCGAGTGAGTTTTTGGAAAACGATAAAATAAATTGCAATATGGAACTGAGCAGAGTTCTCGATATATTTGAAATCTGTAACTTAGAATAGCTGTTACAAATTGCAGATATTTGTTTTATTTTTATGACTGAGGGCGTTGCAATAATGTTTCAAGTATTTTGGCTTCTCTTTGGATAAAGATGAAAAGGGCCTTCATTAGTCTATACCAGTTAGAAATGGTTGTAACAAAAGACAGATCTGAAATATTTTGCAAATTTTGTAACAATGTGGACACAGAAAACAAATGAATTGGTTTTTTTTTAACATGTCCAACTTTGACAGAAATTGAAAAGAAATTATTCTTGGAGACACTCAGGTATGTTTAGATGTATACGTGGTTTTAAAAGCTGCCATGTGAATATTGTATTCACCTTGAATTATATATATATATATATATATATATATATATATATATATATATATATATATATATATATATATATATATATATATATATATATATATATATAACCTGTGTTTCATTATAACTATTGCGGTAAAGTAATGTATTTATGCATGTATGAATTGTTTATCTGGCATAACAGCACATCAGCACACTCCTGGCTATATAGTTCCTATCAATGTAAGGTAGCAAAAACAGAAGAAAAGCTCTACAACCAAAAGTAACCATATGCACCATGAGACACCTGAAATGAAAAACTAATATAAAGGCAAAACGTATCAACTCCTTAAAATATCTCAGTAACATCACGTGACACTTCCTGGCAATGAAATTCAACCAGTGAGTAATACAACAATATATTAAGTGTTTTACAAAGCCAAGTAAAGTTCAAACATGTTAATATGAGAATAAAAGACGCTCAATAGAAATTGTTTCCTTGATATATAGTGTGGAGTTGCAAAGCGATACAAACCGCACAACCCTTGGCATCAGGGCTAAATATTGTTTAGTCAGTACTTAAACAGGCCCGTTTTGATCGGCAATTGTATACGTTATCGTGTCTTTATTATTGTGCACTAAAGCACTATTGTATATGGCGGTATATACAATTGTGAGAATTTCTATAGCGCGGAGTAATAGTTAATTTAATGGAATGGGTAGAATATTTTATCAACTGAAAGGACTAACCCGGGCTTTGTTAAGATCGGTACGCACACTTTGCAAATCGCCATTATTGCCCAGCATACCATATTTAACTGATCACATTGACAAAAGAGAAAGTTAGTTTAAGCTGGTTTCAGTTTTCATGTAGGTAGCTTCTCACCTGATAACCAGGGAAGGAGCAGTTTTGTGAATTAACATATTGTTCGGTTTGAGGACTTATGTAATCCTGATATTTCTTACGAATATGCAAGGTGAGTCAACGAGGGAAAGACAAGTTTTGGACATCGCTATATCAAAGTTCGCCACTGGTTTTAGTTGTCTGTAAATGTATGCATTTGTAACTAATTATAACACGTATTTACAATTTTGTAGTGCTTGCTCAAGAAATAACTTTTTTAAAATCATTTGTGATTGCAGTTTGTTCGTAGCTACTGGAGGCGCACGCACAATTATTTTCTTTGGAGTGGGGTGTGGCAAACTTGTAGTGGTCAGCTGTTAAGGTTTACGTATGTAGGCCGAAACATGTTTAAAGCTGAATTCCAGGGGAGGAGAGGGGAAACTTGCCTCCCCCTGCCCCTATGTGTTTGCGCCCGTGGTAGTTTCCGTCATAAGAGACACACGTAACCAATGTCATGAATATATTTCGTCTTAATTAAATTTTCTCATGGTGTCAATAGAGCTGCCATCAATGTTTCATAATTTGATATCACTATGAACCCAAAACGACACACCCTCTACTGCATGCTCCATTTTACAAAGCAGATATATCTGCCAACGCAGTTTGTGAATTGCATATTTCGTCTTCTCCACTGTTTTGTTTTGCACTTAACCAAACGTGCAAATCAATTTCATCAAAACTGGGGCGAGAGTTTACTCTAACGAACGGAATCAATTTATTCTGGGTTCTGGGTCGGAGGAAGACGGGGTGGGGGAGGGAGCGGAAGAGCGAGTAATCTAAGAAATAGGAACGACGATCGTTAACGCTTTCTAACAGGCTGTGACACAATGTACTGTCCCTGTAAGAAGAAAAAAGAAAAAACTTATTTTTGGGATGTATTAATTGTGTCACGGAAAATAGCATTAATAAGTAGTGACTCGTATAATCTGAAATTCATTCTTTAGTCATTATTTTATATTGCTTAAGATACATGGTTCATAGATATAACAGCATCAATGGAAGCATCGCAGTACAACTAGAGCAATACAATTTTTTGTCCCACGAATGTTATTCCAAATGTATTGATGGTCATCGATTTCGATGAATATTAGGAGGGATGATATCCAAAATTGGATAGTATCGCCAGACAGCATAGTCGCGTATTTAGCGGCTGTGACGCAAAGTGGATTGCACGTTTTCAGTTAATACATACACTTTACAGAATGCAGTCATTTGATTAAAGTGCGGCCCGGAGAACGGATGAATATAGCAAAACACTTAGGCATCAATGCAGCATGAGATTCATAGTTGACACATGCATACGGTCTCACTGTCATAGCTTGTTCAACAATGTTGCGTATGCCCTTTTTTCGTAAGAATGGTTGTAAAAATGATTGTCTTTACTGATTGGAAGAGAATAAGAGAATATACGGTAAATGACGTAGGACAAAGATGTGTGTATGTTCGCACGCGAACGGATTTTCACGCATATGTTAATTAGCATACTGTGTTAAAAGCTGGACCATCTCAGAGGGTAATGCAAATGTTATTTTGCATATGCGTAAACTTGCATGGCATGCAAGATGCAAGTGTCAGCATAGCAATATATGAACATGTGATTATTTCAACGAATTTCATTTCTTTCTTTTGTTAAATTTGGATAACAACTTATATACTCCTTATTTTATTTTATTTTTAATTTAACTAAGTTTAATTCTGTATAAACAAACTCGTTTATACTAGCCTATCTGTCTATCCTAGGACTGAAAACAAACGTTTGTGTGATGTTCTCATTATGCTTGTCTTCTGAATGGATCTGGAAAATTAATGTCTATAAAGAAAGTGAGTGTGTACTCGTGTGTCCGTGTGTGATAGTTCTTTGACTTGTGTGTGTGTGTGTGTATGTGCATGTGTGCATGTGTGATAGTTCTTTGACTTAATTGATCATTATACAGCGATGAATTAAATCTATAACAGAGGTTAAAATTGAATCGATGCTTGTAATTAGATTGTCATATTACCATCTCACTGACAGATGCTTAATAATAATAATAATAATGAAAACTTTTAAGACACCATCATCACTGTAAACACTTTCCTTCTTCTCCATTAAATCAGACCGGGACGACCACCATGATGTGTCTGTCTGGGCAAAACAATTTGCCATGTCGCGTTATATCCTCTCTTGAACTGACGTGCCACTAAAATAACGATAGATGAATCAATTAACCAAACAGTCTTCATCGTCTTCTCATAGTTAACACTACCACAACCGTCGTCATCATCATCATCAATCATAACAAAATAATTTTTATCAATATTGATGATATTTTCCATTACATATCTCTTTCTAATTGTTACGTATTTAACCAACGGAAACATCTTTGTACGTGAAAAAATGCATTGTTTGCATACTCGTGTTAAAACCGACTTGAACGCATTGCAACCTGTACCTGTGCAAATGTGCATACAGTGCAATGGACTGTACCAGGATCTATAGACTGTACTAGGTGCTATTGACTGTACTTAGTGATCTAGAATGTACTATCTTCTTTTGAATGTAATACATGGTAAAGACTGTAATAGGTGTTATAGACTGTACTTGGTGCTATTGAATATACCTTGTGCTATACAATGCACTCTGTGATATTGAATGTACTAGGTTATATAAACCGTATTATGTACTATTGACTGTACTGGGTGCTATTGAATGTACTTTATGCTATAGACTGTACTAGATTATATAGGCTGTACTAAGTTCTATAGACTGTACTAAGTAATAATGACTGTACAATGTGCTATTGACTGTGCTTAGTGTTATAGTCTGTACTAGGTAATATTGCCTGTACTTGATGATATTTACTGTGCTTAGTGTTACATACTGTACTAGGTGCTATAGATTGTAGTAGGTGCTATGGACTGTACTTGGCAATATATACTGTACTTGGTTATATAGACTGTATTAGGTAATATTGACTGTACCAGGTTCTATAGACTGTACTAAGTAATAATGACTGTACAATGTGCTATTGACTGTGCTTAGTGTTATAGTCTGTACTAGGTAATATTGTCTGTACTTGGTGATATTTACTGTGCTTAGTGTTACATACTGTACTAGGTGCTATAGACTGTAGTAGGTGTTATGGACTGTACTTGGCAATATATACTGTACTTGGTTCTATATACTGTACTAGGTAATATTGACTGTACCAGGTGTTAGACTGTACTAGTACTATTGACTGTACTTGGTGCTATTGAATGTACTTTGTGTTATATGCTGTGCTAGGTGATATAGACCGTACTAGGTAAATATTGACTGTACTTGGTGCTATTGACTGTACCTGATGCTATTAACTGTATTAGGTGATATAGACTTTAATATGTGCTACTGACTACTAGGTGATATAGACTGTACTAGGTACTACATACTGTACTAGGTACTTTAAACTTTAATATGTGCTAGCTACCTGCTTGCATAATCCCAATGACGTTCGTTTAATGAATGAGCATGACCGTACACATGTCTTTTCAAATCAGGTGTTTCGTGTACTGGATGAATTCACCGCTTGTAAAATAGTGTGTTGAGGAAAAGTAATAGCAGTGTTTAATCTGAGACAAAATTAGACTCGCTATTTACATACGAGAAGTTATTCACATTTTGAAACACTATACAGTTACAAAAACCTGGAGAGTTCTATCGGTTTGAATGTATGTTCAAAGGATAAATTCGTTCTTGTTGGTGGATGGGCTGATGGGTTTGTACCTCCATATTGCGGTCTGTATAATGGAGTTCCAACATCGAAGAAATTGACATTGCGTATTTTATAAATATATAAGTAATATATTATGTTTTCATTAACTTGAATAAAGCTGAGCGAAACTCTAAATTAGATATTCATACATCCTCTGGGTTTTATGTAATTATTTTATCTCCCAGTATGTAACATGGGGGTGGGTGCTTGGTATAGCTATCTGTGTGTCCATCTGTCTGCCTCTACATTCTCTCTGTAAATATTTTCGTTTATAGTGTACAACTCTCTCAAGCCATTCAAGTTATCCTTGTGACAGTTGGTACATGTCTTGGACCAGTAGTCTTGTTGAGTCATTCACTTTTCACAGTTCTTGGGTTTCAATATTTGTTAGGTTTTTTTTAATCCGGTTTTCTAATCAGTCAACCAACCGCTACAGTGGCCTAAGTGGTTAGAACGTCCGTCTCGGATGAGGTAGGTCGCTGGTTCGAACCCCGGCTGAGTCATACCAAAGACTATTAAAAATGGTACTAACAGCTAGGCGCTCAGCATTAAGTGTTAGTGCTAGGACTGGTCGGCGTGGTGTCATGATGATGTGACTGGGTGGGACATGATGCTGCATGTCTGCGGTGTGATGACCCAGTGCTAGACATCACAAAAACTGTCACACTGCAGACGTTGTAGCGATATTACTGGGGAATTGTTAAAGCTATTTTAGAAATCCAAATCACTGTCCAGTCAACCGTCATCCACACCTTGTTCTGTTATGCTTGTAAATATTTCCGTTACCGAAGCATAGCCCGAAACTGTAAAGTGCCTCTGTGAAAATTACTACAACATACTGGATAATTGTGGACAATTACTTGATTAATGTGAATCATTAAATGATATGACTGGGCCACTAATGGGATTAATGTAGATTATTAATCCAATATTTGCACCGTGTTTCACAGAGATACTTTAAAATATTGAAATTTAAGAATTGTGAAACGTGAATTGCTATTTTCAATTCTTGAATTTGAATATTTATAATGTATCGTCATTCCATCCATCCATCCATAACCTTTATTTTAATTTCCACGGCCAAACATCAAAATCATTTCAGATCAGATATCTTTATGAAATTTAGTTGACACATGGATATGTGCTATAAATGTGTATTTTGTGTTATTTTCAGTTGTTCGTGGGTCATTTGTGCGTTTTTGTTTAATCATCGTCCACTCTTACACTTTTATTTTGGAGGAAAACCCTGGACACTTGGTACATACGAACTTCCTGTATATGAAATCTTTGACAAATCGTTCTTTCTCCAAGCAGACATATTGGTGGGGCAGGGAATGGAGAGAACTCTCTTCCCTTTGTTTAATTTATTCCCCATGTATGTAGCAGCTATTGCGATATCCGCCCGCCTATTTATCTGCCTGTCAATAAACATTCGTTTTTTTGTTTTCGAAGAACAATTCAGAAATTGTTAAAGACGTTTCAACCAAACTTTGTTAATACGTCCAGCAAACTTCGTAGACGTGTTTTTTGACTGATTAGAATTTGTGTCATTCAGTATTGTTTTTTTTTAATGCTATCATGCGAAAAAGTGTGGCACACGTAGTATATAGACTGAGGGTGCTGTGTGTGTGTGTATATATATATATATATATATATATATATATATATATATATATATATATATATATATATATATATATATATTAAACATAAGGAATGCTGACTTTATAATAGTAGGAGTCTTTAGGAAGGCAGGGGAAGGGGGAAAGGATATGGCGTTTATAGATAACTTTTGTTAGTAAATATAACAGTGTTTGTGGGAGGGGGGAGTATTTTAATACAAAAAAGCATATATCATTAAATTAAATTTATATGTTTTTTTTATGAAGAAAAACGGAATATTTTGAATGTCAAAATGTCGATACTGTTTTTCAGTTTCGAATTGACACCATGGTTGTATATATCTCTACTTAAATGTCATCAGTGACATTTACCAACACGACCGAGATCGTTTGTATCGCCATTCAAATACTTTCTTTGATTGAAAACCCTATTAATGTACACCCTATTCAGTTTATTTCTATACAAATGTATCTATTGTGTTCACAGACATTAATATCTTATCGTAATGAAACTTACTCTAAAGAACTGTTGTCTTGTAGGACTCATCAATAGCTCATCCACATATGACCTTTTGCTGCTGCTGTTACCTCTGGCTATTTTGTCCATAAACGAGTGACCATGGCAATTGTATACAATATACATGAAGACTGAATACTAAAGCATATCTGAAGTGATGAGTTTTTATACAGGTCTTCTGATGTGCGGCATTCATGTCAATTTTTGAAAGCATCGTTTTTATTCTCAGTGTTATTCAGCTAAGTTTTTATACCGTGTTTTCTTTGGATGTAAATTATTCATTTATCGACCCTGTTTTAACTTTATTTTGTTAGAAATGATTGCTAAATAGGAAGGCATACAACCGATGGCGGCAGAGCTTTCAAAAGCTGCGCTCTATAGGCTTATTGGAAACTCTTCTCCCAAGCTGTGATCTTTTGTATTCTTCAGTTCTCTGAAGTATAATACTAATGAAAGCATGCGAACAATTTAAAACTATGCTGCATTGATTCCTATTCTGATCAGATCATTGTGAAAGCACAAATACACAACAACTAGCGTGCTTCCATCGAATGGGCCATCTGGAAGCAATAACAATAAGTTTGAAACAGCATCGCAGTCCAACAATACCTACTCTGACAAATGCTTTGTCGTCCAGCTAGAATAGGCTGTAATAGAGATTGTTCGAACCAGAACTTTCCACACTGAAAATTTTCTATGGTGGAGACGGACTGTCTCTTCCTAAAATGTCCTTTGGGTGACAGATTGGGAACTGCGTTCATTAAACGATGGAAAACCGTTGCGATATAGAGTATATAGTTTCCTGATTTTGATACTATTGCAGCGATGCGTTCCACAATTCAAATGTTTCCATTCGAGGTAAGTTAAGAAATAATGTGCATCGTTTTGATTACTGTTCTTCTGGGATATTTGCAGCTATGTTATATTTAACCAGCTATAGATTAGTCCGATGTATCGTTCAAGAAAGTGTCGGCCATGCAACATACGTTCACAACTCTCAGTTGCAGCTCAAAGATACCGGTATGCTCCGCTATGCCAGTCAAACGATCAGAAGCTGTATAGAAACAGATGCTATGAACCAGTTTCACAGACTTTATAAAAAAGTATTTACAAAACAGATTTGATGCAAACTTATTTGTATACCAGGGTCAGCTGAGATTCACTAAACTAGTTCAAATCTGCAATTTGAATATCCAACGTACAATTAGTCGAAATATTGTTTAATTATAACATTCAACACTTTACCCCCTCTCAAAATATTATAATTGTTTTTTTTCTGATACAAATGATGAAAAAGTCCAAATGTATTGCATATTAGCATCCTGGCTTTAATGTTTCTGTTTATTGTAATGATGTTTCTTCATTTGAAAGCAATTAATGTATAATTTTGAAATCAATTAATGCATATTAACTACGAGTTTTGTAGCAAAGCAAATTTTTACAGCAATTAATGCAGATCATTTCATTGTTCTAAATAAATGTAGAGCTGTAAATATCTTCATTCATATCATTGGTACTGGAATGTCATATAGCATTTACAATAAGACAATTACTGTTACGTTTATATGTGTACAATGAAACGAACAACTACAATGAAGAAAAGGGGAAGTGGATAGAATGTTAAATTCGTATTATGAGATGGAAATGCGATATTAGAGGGTCTCCATTTTGCTATGTTTTGTTTAGCTAGCACTGCACAAGCGAGGGTGATAATTATATCACAGCACCTTCATATGTTTGTAAATGAATAATTCATATACCTATGTAAATATTATTGTCGGCATGATTTGATTGATAAATTTTAAAGAGAAATAATTTCCCTGGGTTTCCTCACTGGTTACACTGGCTACTAAAAAGAGACCTTGTATATCGTAGGTACTGTTCAAAGAACCTTTAATTCTCTTTATTTTGGTGTATGATTGATAGGTGTAATATGGGTTATAGAGTATACAGCTTGGCCTTACTCCAGATGTGCATCTTTCAAAACTGCTAGCTCCGCTTTGTCATTTTCACTTACTGGACTTTTTTTTTAACATTTTATATATGTAGTAATTCATCCATTGCACTTTCAAAAGTTGGTATTGTCTAGTTGGGCAAAATTCATTTTTCCTATTTTAATAGTTGCTAAAGATAATGTACTTTAGACTAATTCAGGCTGATTAATCTTTTAGCAATAGGGAGCAGTCATTTTTGTTACCACTGTGCTTAGATCATGTACAATGTCCATATGAACGTTATCAAAAGAAATGTCAGCCATATTACATTAAAGTGGCATAGAGGTATGCCATCATTCTCTCCACTGCGCATGTGTCAAATGCAAACAACTTCACCTTACATACGTCAATCTCTCAAAAGTACATACTAACTGGTGAGTGCCCCCAAAGTAACTGGTTTTTAGTACCATTCACAGCAAAATTATCAGTTTTAATGAAATCGAATGCGACGAGAGAGAGAGAGAGAGTAATCATTCATAACTAAAAATCCAACCGTATTTTCGCCCCGGCATTTGGCTTGCTGAATACTGTGTCTATTTTCTCTGCAAATTAGGAGACTTAAGCAGATTTGCTTTGGAAATGTGACTATTGTTTTAAGGTTCCTTTATGTTAATCTACTATTCCGTCCTCATATAATCAGTAACCTCAAAAATATGATGCTGTACGGGATGGAACATTGTGGAGTTGTATTGTATAGTAAATCATAATATATTTACGTCATTCGATTTTCTCGAATACCGTCAGAACGTTAGCGACACAAATATTTTGCGAGTAACTGATACTTCAATCATTATTATATAATTTTCGGGCAAAATATATGCTCGCGAAGGTAGATTCTTCACTCGGTTTGCTCAAATATTAAGCATACTAATTTTAATATTTACACAAGTTTTTAAGGTCACGGTCACAAAAAGGCTTTGCACCAAGACTGAGCAAATATTTCAAGTATTCGAGATAGTTCTATTCGAGTAAAACATTTGCGCGGTGGTACAATTTGATACTTAACAGACGAATTGTCGCTTCAGAATAGGTGTTTGTTGGTTACTAAAACACACGGTTTGAAAGAAAGATCCAATAGCGTCTCAGACTCTCCCAAAGACACACAAAGCCTGCACGTCGAAATTCGATTTTGATGAATCTCCTCGAATCTGTCTTCACCGTGCGTTCAAATAATGAAGTAGCCTTGTTCGTCTTGCATTCTGAAACTCAGTTTAATTATTATATTCTACTGCTGACTTAAGACAAGTCTCTTCATCCAAAAGTTACTTTGTTCCGGCGAAAGGAGCCGAAATAACGCCAAACAAAACCCGCAGCACATAATTCGAAGCTCTTTGGTCATTGGTTGACATTGTTTATCCAGATCTTTCAAAGAGTAGCATTGTGTCAGCTAAATGTCAAGCCAGAAAAGAATTCACAGCCCTTGGCTTTGAATAAAATGTCTACACTCTTTTAAATCAAATAGAAATCGGATTGCTATAATGTGTTATACACGTCTTGGTTGAAGGGAGCTTAATGTATGTCAATAAGAATGAAATACCATACCTATTATCCCCTGTATTGTATGCAACTTCTACCAAGTACGTCGAGTTACACTTTAGTTCTATTATATTCCCCGGTTCATATTTAGCAACATGTGCATTGGATGAAATAAACACCATCTCTTTATTGTGACTTTTTCTGTGTTGATCTTTTTCATTTTAAAACCCGATGAATAGCCCTGAATGGGCATCCCCCTCGCATTGTGAATGCCAAAGTTTCCGAAAAGACTAGCTGTCTAGTTCGCCAATGGCTTCACAGTTTCTATTCAAATGGACACAAAACCAAATTGGAGGTTTTAAGGTATTGTTGAAAATTTCACAAAAGCTGAATCCAGGGACGAGCCTGTGTAGTTTGAGGATAGAACTCTAAGGAGAAAAGTTGTCTGGGCCACCTATAACATTGGATTTCATTGGATCTGTTTTGAAGATGCCGATTATTTGAACAACCAAAAAAGGGATTTTGTTCGCAATGTATACTGTTTTGTGGAAGGCTTCAATTCACAAAGAGGTAATTCAGTAAATTGCAGTGTTAGACAGAACAGCATTATCATTTTGTTTTTGATGACCATATGTATTTGCATGAAGAACGTAACATTTTTAAGAGTTCAACTGAGGTGTTATTCTCCATGGCCGTTTTTAATCTACCTAACATTTTGTTATAATTTGTTAATGGTGTTTTGTTGTGTTCTGCTATACGTTCACCCTCTCATCAGTCGTGCGATTCGCTAGGGCAGAAAAGTGTCTGTTGTTTGAGATCATATTAGCGCCAATGTACGCATCTTATCCAGGGATATATTTTATATGGTTCTTTACACCGTCATCTTTAATACGTCATACTTTATACGACAAATGGAGGCAAAGTCAAAGTATCACCCAAACGAAACCCAACATGTATACAGTATCGTCTCGAACATTGATAACGTAGACATTAAGACTGTTTACAGTTATGTACTTCACTCCTGTTCGTGTCAAAATTAAACACAGGGACAGTAACCATATATACCCACCATTAGTCTGGTGACAGTAACCATAGATACACAATATAACTCTAAGGACAGTAACCATCTATACCCACCATCAGTCTTGTGACAGTAACCATAAATACACAATATTACTCTAAGGACAGTAACCATAGATTTACCCTCTTGTATTGCGTGTGTAAGACGATATTGTGACATTGTAACTTCTTCATCCTTAGGACGGAACTTTGAACAGTAGAAGCATTGTAAATGTGCTTGATAATTTCATAACTCCGAACTATTCTTGTTATCCTGGCAAACCTTAGGACTGTTGGGATGGGATGCTGGTAGTGAATAACTCAAAAGAGCCTGCCAACTATTTTTAAAAACTAGATTTACCGTACATTTTAGCTTGCCCTCAGATGAAACAGTCGCAATAGTAACAAATTGGGTTACTCGTAAAACACGTCGTTTCATTAGTAATCAAACGGGTTAATAACCAATGGCACAGAAGATTAGTTCTTGCTCAGTTATCCTAAAACACGCAGTCACTAGCAGCTCCGTTACATCGCTTGTAGGTAACGTTGAGACCCATCGACCCCATGAAAAATACTATGGTAATTTAGGAGCTTTTGATAAAAATGTTATCGGTATTCAATTCAGTTACAAGTGTTACACTAAATGTTATCGGTATTCAATTCAGTTACAAGTGTTACACTAACTGTTATCGTATTCAATTCAATTACAACTGTTACACTAAATGAGCAGAATTTACTTCATTATCGGCTACTAAAATACTGGTTATATCCACTTTGAGTTTACAAGATGTGAGTCCCGGACACGCACATGTATGTATGTATGTATGTATGTATGTATGCATGCATGCATGTATTTTCCTATGTATGTATGTATGTACGTACGCATGCATGCATGTATGTATGTGTGCGTATGTGCGTGTGTGTATGTGTGTGCATGAGAGAGAGAGAGAGAGAGAGAGAGAGAGAGAGAGAGAGAGAGAGAGAGAAAGAGAGTTTGTGTATGTAACTATTAATACTGCCACCACAGAGCGAGAAACCAACTTCCTGATATATTTATAGTTTTTCAGACTTTATGTAAACCATATATAACAATACAATGATTAAATAGGTGGGTTCTATTTCGACATTTCAATTAAGTAATCCTTGTTTAAATGTATGGTTCAGATACAAACCTAACTGAAATTGTAGGGACGTTTGATAAAATTGTAGGGACGTTTGATAAAATTGTTCTTGGTGAAATTAAAACCACTTGGACTCTTTAGACAGATATACAGCGTTGATTCTATCAACTGACGGGTGATTGTAACTTGAGTATGATGGTATTCCATTTACAATAAAAGAGACAAAACTACATATTTTGTCATGAACACGGAAAGATAGCATGATAAAGAGGGAGCTTTCATGGCAACAATTGTGTCATATGATATCACTGTTACATGAAGAAACTGAATACTTTGGTTTGGATATTGTTATTTGTATTATATGTTTTATTTGTGTTACCTCGTATGTAATTTAGATCGTTCTGAGTCTGAGCTAACCCCGGATGTTTCTTCAGCACCCTGCCCTTAGAACTTCGTACAGCATGTCAACTTAAAGTAATTAGACCTTGATGACGCAGTGGTTGAGCAACTTGACTTGCACATATGTTATCCCGGTATCAATCCCGGCATGGGCGAGGGTCAGTTGCCCCACATCCTCGGTTGTGACCTCCCTCCCAGTTAGTTTGCGTATTTCACCTCGAACACCACCCTGAACCTCGACCTATTTCGCAGTCAGTTCTTAGGATACGTTTGTAAGAGAATTTTGCAATCGACATAAACAGGAACGATTAATTTTGACCATGAGACATAGTTGACTATGAAACATAGTTGACCATGAGACATAGTTGACCAAGTTGACCAAGAGACATAGTTGACCATGAGACATAGTTGACTATGAGACATAGTTGACCATGAGACATAGTTGACTATGAGACATAGTTGACCATGAGACATAGTTGACTATGAAACATAGTTGACCATGAGACATAGTTGACCAAGTTGACCAAGAGACATAGTTGACCATGAGACATAGTTGACTATGAGACATAGTTGACCATGAGACATATTTGACTATGCGACATAGTTGACTATGAGACATAGTTGACCACGAGACATGGTTGACTATGAGACATTGTTGACTATGAGACATAGTTGACCATGAGACATAGTTGACCATGAGACATAGTTGGTTTTGGTTTGAAAATGAATTTGTGGACTAACAAGAGGATAAGTGTTGATAGGGTCTGCGGATCTTTTCGTAGTTGTGAATACAAAACAATAACGATCAGTACTTAATATCGAAGAACCTGTCGTGATATGCAAAGGCGTTACGAAACACGCTCTTAGCACAACAAGGGATTGAGCGTGCAATACGTGTGTGCGCGTAGAGGAGTGGGCATGCGTGGAGTTTACTAATAAAACTCAATATATTATAAAAACGAAGGTAATCATTAAAAAAAATGTCTAAAGACAATTCCTAAAACGGCATTAACTACTATCCATTTTTCCAAGCAAGGAAGTCACAGACCTTGATATACTGATCAACAAATACAGTAGCTGTACAATGATATAATAATAAAGAACTAAGATATTCAGACGTACAGAAATTGAAGCAAGTCTGTCAATTATTGTAATTTATCAGATTCACTTGTACGATTTCTTGCATCGCTTAATTTGTCAGCGAACACGTGTCACAGTGAACTTTTCTCGCGCACAATTTTATGTTGATGAGCTTACTAACACTGTCATTATACGTGTGTGTGTGTGTGTGTGTTTACATCCAGGGAAGCAATCTTAAGGCACCAAAGTGATTTTATTCCCATTTCGAGGTCTGGGGTCCACGAAGTATTCTTGCCAGGACGCCAATTATGCAACTTTGGAAATAATAATTTCTTTTTTCGTTGCACAGCGAGCATTCATATGATGTACTCGTCGCTCATTCAAAGCTCTCTAAACTTAACTACCAGCTTTACATGCAACCATTACTGTCTCTATAAAGCCTGTCAGTCTGCAATTCTTAACAATATTACAACGGTTCCGTATAATTCTACATTGTAACAATAAAAAAGGTACAAAAGGTAAAACATGAAGCCCTCTGTACATTGCATGGTGTTTAACACTCGGTGTAATTACGATCATCTTCATTTATCAGGGAAAATATAAATTTAAAGTCAGCAGTTTTACGAAATATTCCCTTGCAGGGTTGAACTGTTGATTATTTGTATAGAAACAACGTCTTCTTTCCATTATATTTAATATAGCTGGCACATAATGTGCTTTATGTGTCAAATTCGAATTGAAAGAAAGAAAAAGTTATCACAAGCAATTATTTCAACAAAATATGGATGATAATCAAAGAATGTTGCAATTAAATTGTTTTCTCTTTTTCTATTGCAGACCTCCGAAAATAATTGAAGGATCGATTGGAATATTTTGGATTCCTCGTGGATTTAAGTGATCGTTTGTTTGTGTGATTTTCATTATTTGGATGTAAAGTTCTCTTCAGTAGAAAAACAATGGGATTTTAATTCGTTCCATCAACAGATACTTCCAAGGAATTCGCTGCCTAACCGGTTAGGTAAGTATTTAATTGTTTGCACATAAGCAAGCTCTTCATTAAAATAATTTGTCACCTTATATCGTGTGAAATCTTTGAATAATAGTATTGCCATTCTAAATCCGCCCGTATATAAATTTCTGATTAATAGAACATCGCAGACTACTCTGCCGTGGCCGACTGCAAAAGACGATAAACCAGGCCTAAAAATCGCTTGTACCTGAGATTTTCTTTTGACCAATCACAAATGATGTTGAGTTGAAAGGTCCTTTCTGATTAGTTGATAGTAGAGAGTCAGTGTCGGACTCGACTATCGAGATATATGATGTCCTGGCCAGATCTGCCGCAATCGGATTAAAATCAGATCTCCAATGTCTACGTGAAGATTTGACAGCGAAAGCTTAGAGGTCATGTTCTGGTGACCTATGTTATATACCATAATCACTAATTGTATCAACCAAATTAGACGAAGTCGTGTATCTTAGCGTTTTGGAGACTGAGCAGAATGGCTGAACAGCATCAATGTGTGCCGAACGATTAAATTCACTGTCATGTTTCTGAAAGCTGCATTCCCATTGGCTTATTCAAAGGTCACCAGAACATGGCCCCTGAGCGGTCGCTCTCAGATCTTATCGTAGGACAGTGGAGATCTGATTTTCATCAGATTGGAACTGCCGTCATATAATGTTAATGCAGATTTGGGTCGACCCTGATGTTTTAAAGCGTTACGCTGAACTAGATCAACGCAATTCATAGCGAGGTGCTCATACTAGATAGGTAAATAAAGTAATACAGATTTGGGGAGGGGTAAATATGCGAATTATCAATCTACAGATCAAGGAGAGATACTACGGCATAAGGCAAAGACTTTCACAAAATAAAGTGCACACGTAATCATAAACCCGCATAGCATTTAGGTGATGTGCAGTGCCCATCTAACGTCTCTGATGTCACTAGGCATGCTAACAGGGAGCGTCGTGTCATTTTGTGTTATGGTATCGAAAAAAATGGATAATGTTAATGTCTAGACAGCTACAAATTGGTGCAAAACAGAGTAAATTATATTGCTTGGTTTTATAATTTAAACCTAGGCTACTTATTTTCCACGTTTAAAGGCAAGTGAGGACGAACCTATGCCCATTGAATCTTGTCTTTGTATACGAGTCATTCAAGTGTTAATTCCCAAAACTGTATGAAAGTGAAAAGTGCATCCTACTTTAGTCCCCAACCCATTTCTATAGAATAAACCAACTAAAAATAGATTCACCAGTGATTCATATTGTCACAATGCCTTTATTACTTCCACTCTTTTCAAAATTTAATGGAAAATCTACGTATAAACCTGATTGCTTATAAATGGGATAGAGCTTGTGTTTATATTTATCATCTGAAGAACCTGCATAATTAATTAAGTTTTCAAAAGGTGAAGATATCACTTGATCAAGGATAGGCAGTCATTTGCAGTTCATGTTATTGATAGAAATATGGCGGAACACCTTGCAAACATCGATAACGTCCAACTGATACCTGTTGATTCTTATCAAACTAAATATAAATGGCCTGTTTATTCGAATATAGTCTAGTCGCTACTGTGCGTTGTTTGTGGTCGCTCACTTCCTGGAGCAGTCTGTGCAAGTTTTTCAACAGAACAGTTGAATAAGGCAGTTAACAGTAACTCAGGCGCCATTGTTTATTTTTCTTTTACGTAAGAACTCTCTCTATTAGTGCCAAACGGGACCTACTTCACTGCGCTACACCCATTTGGAACAGCTGGTCTAGGACGACTTGGCGATGACGAGACAGAGTTATAAATTTAGTAACGAAGAGAGCCCATTCATCTGGGCCTTCAGTAGTGCAAACGAAGAGTAACAGAGTAACAGGGTGGGTTAAAAATCGTCTTGGATACATTAATCTTATGTTTTTATTTATATAAATCGCATCGTATACATTTTTTGAAAAATTGACTGTGTTGTTTCATGAAAAGTTAGGACAAAAATCAGTTTTTAAACTTATGAATATTTTTGAATGAGAAATAGTAAAACATCTCATATTTTAATGCACAACAATATATGTTCGTTATTTCATTGGCAGGTAAGAAATAATATATTTTTTTAAATGTTAACTAAAAGTATTCTGCAAATACTAAACACTGGGGCGAGATCTGGGTTACAAAGAGAAGCTTGGTGCTCCCAGTTGTCTCGAGAGAGTTGAATAGCATACAAGAAAAAAGTAATCGTTTGCAAAGTTGTTCTTTCTCTGAAACTAGGGCGCTGTGACTCAGTGGTTAGAATGCTGGATTTGCGGCTGAAATGGTTTGGGATCGAATCCTACCCTCGACTTATCCTGGGTCGGCTATCGTATTGTGTCCTTGGGCAAGGCACTTTAATCCAGTTTGCCTCAGAACTAATTGTGTCCCTTTGCAGTAAAACACCACATCAGACAAGAAAAAATATTTTCTCTGAATTGAATATGAACTGTAAGGCAGCTTTTCAATAGTCTGAATTGCCTAAATGGTACTAGGTATGTCATGTTATGCTACGTCTTGCTTCATCATCCATAATATTTTTTTACAATTAAGAAGTAGAAGTCGTAGATATGTCATATAGAACTGCCAAACGTCAGAACTTATTCGAATTTTCGAAGTTTGGGGATTATTAGAAGATGACATCCAGCCAAAGATAGGCATTAACCATGCTCATTTTTCAAAGAGTTACGTAGATGTTCCTGTTTGAATGCCCGTACATCGTAGGCTATGATATCATTAAGGGAACGTAAAAGCACATATAATTAAACATAATTTGCTTACTTGCGAAGGCATGTTGACAAAATGTTTTCTCTAACACACAAAATGGGAATACATGTCAGAGCAAGCATTTAAAGCCACTGGTGTTCCAAATCTTACATTTGATAAAGGACCCTAACACCAGATGTAAACAAGACAGTTTGTATATGACATGGATAATAACATTTCTTTCAGAAGTTGTTGTCACCAACGTATATTGCAGTTTAGTAATGGAGTGTTAGAAGTACATACAGTAATATAATTATTGTTCTATACGGCATATTTCGCATTTAAAAATATTCATTAGATTCCATCATGTTCCAGCACACAATTTTTTGTGCTATATATTGATTATAATCTCCTACATCTCTCTGATGATGATGATGATGATGATGATGGTGATGTCATTTTCCACCATGTTCTGTGTTTTTGTATTTCGTATATTAGGTGTATAAAAAATCTAATCTAAAACGGAAGATCTTGTGGCCAAAACATATTGTCATATTATAAAAATCAAATACTTTTAAACCTAGAAGCACCATAAATAGCAGATTTGAAAGATGTGTGTAGAAAATGCCACGTCAAAAGAAATGGCATAGTTCAAGTGTTAAGTGAAACAAAGTGTCTGGTATTAAGTGTCTGGTATTAAGAAGAAAAAAAAACATAGTAAAATTGTATTTCAGAGAATATGTGAACAAACGTTTGTGATTTGTGTCAAATGTCTTGTGGCTGTTAATCCAGCAGAGAGAGAGAGAGAGAGAGAGAGAGAGAAACAGAGAGAGAGAGAGACAGACAGACAGACAGAGAGACAGATCAACACTTAAAATTCTAATGTGTAAGCGTAGTTCTCAATATATTCTACATTCGTTAATTCACGTCATAAACCCTAAGAAGAAAAACACATAAAAACTGCCTTCGAATATTTGATTCCGTTGAAAACAATGCAGTATTATGACATTATTAACTGTAACAACACTCTCTTGTCGTAACAATACCTGTTCCTTTCACAAGTATATACTAAGATGACCTTTTCAACTGGTTTGGCGGATTAAATCTTATTTTTATGTATGAGAAATACACAAACTCCCCTTTCTGTAACTTTATGCTAAATACACAATCTGCCATTTCTGTGACTTGATGCTAAATACACAAGCTCCCATTTCTGTGACTTGATGCTAAATACACAAGCTCCCATTTATGTGATTTGATGATAAATACACAAGCTCCCATTTCTGTGACTTGATGCTAAACACACGAGCTCCACTCTCTTTAACTTGATGCTAAATACACAAGCTCCCATTTCTGTGACTTGATGTAAAATACACAAGCTCCCTTTCTGTGACTTGATGCCAAATACACAAGCTCCCATTTTTGTGACTTGATTCAAAATACATATGCCCCTATTTATGTGACTTGCTGCTAAACACACAAGCTCCCCTTTCAGTGACTTGATGTTAGATACACAAGCTCCTCTTTCTGTGACTTGATGCTAAATACATAAGCTCCCATTTCTGTGACTTGATGATAAATACACAAGCTCCCCTTTCTATGACATGATGCTAGATACACAAGCTCTCCATTCTGTGACCTGATGCTGAATAAGGATAGCCAGTGCAGGCAGATTAATTGATGGATTGAAGACACATCAACACATGGAATACTTTGTGGTGTTTATTAATAGGAGTACAAGGAGTTGAACACCCAGGCTTGACCAGGCAAGATTTGCACCCGATACGCTGACGGTAAGTCTGCATGCTGACAACTAAGCCATTTCAGCTCTTGTCGAGAAATAAAACTAAAGTCAAATAGTAACTTCTTTGATATATTTTCGAATGAAAAAGTAAACGCACACGAAAATCTGGAAAGTTTTGGGAGAACAATTGGTCTTAGATATTAATAGAAGTTAATAAATCTTGTATAATGAAATTGCTCATGAGAACCATTCTGACAAATTTACACACACACACACACACACACACACACACACACACACACACACATAATCTTCTGAACTCCTTGCTGAGGATGAAAGTTGTGTAGGCGTTCGGGAAAATATCGGAATAACCGCGTTGGGTTTGGTAGTTCAAGTCAGTTGGTCAGCACCACAGTGATGTATCGGCCCTTGGATTGGTCAGCCATTTGGGGCACAAGATTTAGACTGAATCTTACACATTTTGGACATAGACTTAAGACTGAGTTATACATTTTTTGGTCAAAAGACTGAGTTGCACACGTTTCGGCACTAAACTTGAGCGATTCTCACACTTTTCGGACACAAGACTTAAACCAAATCTCACACTTTTCGGACGCAAGACTTATACTGAACCTCACACTGTTCGGAAGCAAGACTTAGACCGAATCTCACATTTGTCATACACATGACTCAGATCGAATCTCACACTTTTCGGACACAAGACTTACATCGACTATCACACATTTCGGACACAAGACTTGGACCAATTCTCACGCTTTGGGCATATGAGCCTCTAATTTTCGGACACAATAATTAGACATAGCCCCACGCTTTTCGGACATAAGACATAAACCTTGTCTCATTATTTTCGGACACACGAATCAGACTGAGCCTCAGACTTAAAACTAATATTCAGATAGTGTGTTTTTGTTAAAGACTTTGTCTTGAAATGTCCAAAAGTACTCGTACGGCACAGAACGTGCTGACAAATATTTCTCGTAAGTGTCTTGCTTAAATTTATAAATAGTTTAGTTCAAAGCTCTTAGGTTTTTTTCCAAGTCTTAGACTTGAACATTTTAGAATTTGAAACACGATTTCGGTTTTATCAGATTTCACATGATGTCGTAATTTCATTTAAATCCATCGTTGTAACGTAATCAAGCCCCCTTCCTTTTGATACATTTTTTCCAGGATATTCCGAGTGAGTAATTTCCCGAACACCTTCGCCTTATTTAACATCATATACTCTAATACCTTTTTCATTTTATGTGAGCCTTCTCCATCAGACCTACCACCACTGATTTAATTCATGCACATGGTAATGTTAGCAAATTCATATAAGAATAGAATTTCATATTTTACAGGATTTTTAAACTCAGGAAGCCTGAAAATCGATCACACAAAGTACTAACGCCACATAGAAGCGAAAATATGCATATGAATAATCTGTAATCAATCACACAAAGCACGAACGCCACAGAGAGGCAAAAGCTGTCCATGCATATTGTGTAATCGATCACACAAAGCACGAACGCCACAGATAAGCGAAAGATGTCCCTGCATAGCGTGTAATCAATCACACAAAGCACGAACGCCACAGAGAGGCAAAAGCTGTCCATGCATATTGTGTAATCGATCACACAAAGCACGAAGCACGAACGCCACAGACAAGCGAAAGATGTCCCTGCATAGTGTGTAGTCGATGTCCCCGCATAGTGTGTAGTCGGTCATATAAAGCACGAACGGTACAGACAAGCAAAAGATGTCCATCATAGTGTGTAGTCGGTCATACAAAGCACGAACGCTACAGACAAGCAAAAGATGTCCCTGCATAGTGTGTAGTCGATGTCCCCGCATAGTGTGTAGTTGGTCATACAAAGCATGAACGCTACAGACAAGCAAAAGATGTCTCTGCATAGTGTGTAGTCGGTCATACAAAGCACGAACGCTACAGACAAGCAAAAGATGTCCCTGCATAGTGTGTAGTCGATGTCCCCGCATAGTGTGTAGTTGGTCATACAAAGCACGAACGCAACAGACAAGCAAAAGATGTCCCCGCATAGTGTGTAGTCGATCATACAAAGCACGAACGCTACAGACAAGCCAAAGATTTCTCTGCATAGTTTGTAATCGATCACAGAATGCAAAAATGGCCACAGAGAAGCGAAGGATATCCGTGCATAGTGTGTTTTTAATTTTCCAGCTTCATCGCTTAATGTAACATGTAAAATATGAAGTTCACTATTTATAATTACAAATAATGGCAGTAACAAAAATACATATCCCAAGGTATAAATAGCAGAACAATACTTTATTTTAAAAAATTGTTTACAAATACCGTCAAATCGCACGAGAAAGGCACATATTTACATACATAGTTCCTCTATGGTGTTACGAATTTATACTTCAGATTTTCTGCGTCGCATGATGCTGTTTCAATGTCTAAATGCATGTTGGCAAATATGAAGCTGACATTTGACACTTTTTACGGTGCCTGACATCGGTCTTTGACTTAACTTTTAATCTTTTAAAGCTGACATTTGACACTTTTTTACTGTGCCTGACATCGGTCTTGACATAACTTGCAATTCTTCTGGAGATAAATGTGCCTGAAGTGGATCATTATCCGACTGACACTCTCAGATTGCCTCAAAATCAGGAATCGGACGGCTTTTAACCATTCTGTACTTTATTTCAATTTTCTCCTTTTTACTTCTTCCAATGGCGTGTTGAATAAGATGGCATATGCTTCACAATGTTACGGGTAAAAAAGATCTTATTTCATTGATAGTAGATAGATCAAGACTGATTGCTATTATCTGTGGATCAATGTCCCCGCCCTGCAAACAGACTGGTCCCCTTTATAATACAAAATTGTTGAATAGTATCTTAGACGTGTATTACAGACGTGCATTGAACAGTATATGATGCGTGCATTGATACGTGTATTATTTACGTGCATTGAATATTATTTGATACGTGTATTACAGACGTGCATTGAATATTATATGATACGTGTATTACAGACGTGCATTAAATATTATATGATACGTGTATTACAGACGTGCATTGAATAGTATATGTTACGTGTATTACAGACATGCATTGAATAGTATATGATACGTGTATTGATACGTGTATTATATACGTGCATTGAATATTATATGATACGTGTATTACAGACGTGCGTTGAATAGTGTTTTGGACGTGTATTATATACATGCATTGAATAGTATATGATACATGTATTACAGACATGCATTGAATAGTATATGATACGTGTATTACAGACATGCATTGAACAGGATATGATACGTGTATTGATACGTGTATTATATACGTGCATTGAATATTATATGATACGTGTATTACAGACATGCATTGAACAGTATATGATACGTGTATTGATACGTGTATTATATACGTGCATTGAATATTATATGATACGTGTATTACAGACGTGCGTTGAATAGTATTTTGGACGTGTATTATATACATGCATTGAATAGTATATGATACGTGTATTACAGACGTGCATATTCCGATGCTCCAGATGTATCGGATTACCATCAAGTTTATAGGAAATAACATTTGATACCATTAAAACCTCCAAACCTTTGACCACACAGGGTCATAGATCTTGAGTTCCAAATGTAGATAGTGCCAGAAAACTGAACTTCCTGCTATTAAAGTCATTTTGCCGGGTCTTAAACATGCAAATTTCATAACTCTCGGTTGGAGTGAAACTTATGAAGGATGCGAGTTCGAATCTTGCCAAGACAAGATAGAGTCAGTCGCCGCGATTATCTATTATGTGATGCTGTGCCGTTTATCGACAAACAAACAGACATGTATGTATGTATGTATGTATGTATGTATATATATATATATATATATATATATATATATATATATATATATATATATATATATATATATATATATATATATATATATATATATATATATAGATAGAGAGAGAGAGAGAGAGAGAGAGAGAGAGAGAGAGAGAGACACAGACAGACAGACAGAGACAGAGAGAGACAGACAGACAGACAGACCGAGACAGGCAGACATAGTGGGTGCCGCACACTGCTGGACAGAAGTAGTTTTATTACTTTCTGACATTATTCGTCCTATCGATAAGTGAATAAGACACTATTACCAACTCTTCCAGCGTCATCTACCCAGAGTTGATGTAATAGGCCACATTTGTATTGAAATCTAGATTCATCCATGGTGAAACTTACCCTGGGAACGCGTTACTGTCATTTCACCGTGAAAATACTAACCCCACATCGTCAATACAAAATGTAACTAAAACGCTTGGATAACCGTCTCACTTTGCACGTATTGTTGTCTGTTGTTTCCAGGATGAATGGGACAACCTGTAACCGGCCATTTATAGATCAAATTTCGTGTGACGAAGAAAACTTCTTTTATATCGCTAGATTTTAATTCACCCTGCTTACATTCCTATGTATTGAAGAAAAGAAAAGACTTAGAATTCGCTACAATAAGTCCCCAGACTTTCAATGGCCCGACCCAGGGCTCGATTCACCCTTGTCTTTCTAAATGTGCAACCGATACGCAGAATTTATCCAAACTAAATCGCACACATCTGAAAGGGGCGTATTTATTCTTTTCATGATAATGTTAGTATAGTTGTGACAGGGAACTCGAATCGGATACAAAACCTTCTTTTCCCGGATTGATAGTGCTTTCAGTGTTCTTTCTGTTTCGCCAGACGACCAGAGTTGCCTTTAGAAATTACCTTTTGAAACTCTTCAAAGGAATTCTGTTTATTTCTGTCAAACTCGTGACACGGCTCTCTGTTCGTGCATATACCGGGAGAATTTATCTCTTTCCTCGATAAAAGCTTTCTATTATTGCTATTTAGGAATTGAAAGTATGAAAAAGCAGATTACAGTGGGTTTGGAACAAGTCATGGAAGGCGTTTGTTGCCTTTCAGTAGTGACTGATATTGCAGCGGATAAAACACAATCACTTCTGAACTAGACAATAGAGGAAGCGAATCATTCATTGGACTAAGGCTGAATTATGAGAAGTCTGTGAGAGAATTATAGAGCGATCTTTTCAGCACTCAGCAGATGCTAAAATTTGTGATGAATTCGTTTTGGAATAACGTGTTAGTCTTGACACTGTGATGTACGTCATTTAATAATGCTGTTATGTTTAGCATGCAGTAGTGCTGCGGTGAAAGTGACCTATACATACATAGACAGTGCGGCAGTGATCTTTACCTGTATATTTATATATTGTTTCAAGGGAACAAGAGGTAAGTAATGCTTACCTAGCTTTTAGATTTTCAGTTATACTGATATATCGCATTGGCTCTGATTCGATTCGTGATAGAAGGACAAATTACAGTTCTGTAACCTCTCCCTCCCCCTCTGTGTGTATGTCCGTATGTCTGTCTCTCTATACATGCATACATACATACATACATACATACATACATACATACATACATACATACATACATACATGCGTACGTACGTACGTGCGTGTGTGCGGTGCATATGTGCGTGTGTGGTGCATATGTGCGTGCGTGCGTACACATACATGCATACACACATACATACATACATACATACATACATACATACATACATACATACATACATACATACATGGACGAGTATAAGATGCTTTACCTTATTCTGGCACGTACAAATTGTTTTGAGTAGCTACACAAACAACAAACAAAAACGAGTTTGATATGGCGTAGGAAAACGTCTGGGCCTAAATGCGTCAACGTACTCATCGTTCTTATCAAAGTAATTCTTTCCCATGACTAGGAACAAAACGTGAATGCAGTTTTGTATTAATTACATACCTTCTGTTTAACGCTTTTTAGTTTTAGCATTACAACAGGAATAAAATTAAAATCCGAGTGGCCGAGTGGTCAAAAGCGCTCTCCGTTACGGACCACTGCCATCTCACGTCTGTCTGCGTGGGTTCGAGTCTATGTGAGAAAGCTTGCCAGTAGCTTCTCGTGGGTCGGTGGTTCTTCCCGTGGTTTTCCCGGGTTCTTCCTCCACCGTTTATACTGGCCGCCATGCATAGCCTATCGTGTGCTGATAAATGGCGTTAAACTACACAACAACAACAACAACAACAAAATCGAAGTGGGGTTTATAACAACTTTCATTCACGCCATCTACAAATATCGATGCGCGGACATCAGTGAAAACACCAAAATTAGATGATACTGAAATACTGATTGTGCATCTTTAGCTACTGTAAGATCAGCCATGCAAGATTAAAAAGGTGTGTTAAGAATCGAATATGAGATTAATGTATCTTGATTACGGAATGTGATATCACCGTGTAACATCCGTGTCGAATGATTAAACAATGTTGTAAACTGCCACGCAATAAACAGGTAATTATTGTTGAGAAAAGTTTTATCTTTCCATTGTCTTCTTTGTTTGCTATTATATAAATAATAATTACTTTTAACAAAACTAATTAACCAGATACAACGATATTACCACGTAGGGATGTGCGAAAACATCTATCCCGTCATTAATTACCATTTGAATATAAAATTAACTCCCTTGGAAGGATTGTAGTCATGCATCATTAAACACTACACGACAAGTGTTTCATTTTGGACTGTCTCGTAATCCTGTACTCTATCATTATAGTATGTGCACTTCGACGATCCGCATAAATCTGCGAACTCGAAATACTTTAGCAAGAATCCGGTGCATTATAAATGTCTATAAATTCGAACAATTAATGTAATTATTTACTTAGCCCAAAAATATGAGATGTGTACTTTATCTGTTATTGTCCATTGCTAGTAAGTTGTACGATATCTCTGTATCGTACCTGTACGATATAATTGCGATGGCTCAAAGAGTTGCGACAGGTGATTTTTGGAGTCGGGGATATCGCAGGTATGCTGATTTAAACCACTGAGCATGGTCGGGACGGTACTCTCACGTGGTAGACATGGAGCACGATTACGGAATGCATGTGGAATATATATGTGTGTGTGTGTGTGCGTGCGTGCGTGTGTGTGTGTGTGTGTGTGTGTGTGTGTGTGTGTGTGTGTGTTCGCTGCAGTGTGACAGTTTATAGTGATGTCTAGCACTCTGGCATCATGCCACAGACATATATCATGATGTCCCCTTAGTCACATTATCCCGACACCTGGCCGACCAGTCCGAACACTAACCTCTTAATGCTGAGCGTCAAGCGAGGCAGCTGTTAGTACCATTTTTGTAAGTCTTTGGTATGATTCGGCCCGGGATCGAACCCACGATCTCCCGCATCCTAGGCGGATGCTCTAACACTAGGCCACCGGAGCGGTCATGTGAGAATATAGCGTGCACAATACGCTATCAGATTTCTATATATAAAATATAAATTCCACGAAAATATAAAAATATTAGCAATAAATTAAAACTTAACAGTCTAAAATAAAAGCATTTTCAAAATGATAAATTATACTACATGTATGTGGGGGGGGGGGACAAACGTTTTTGTATTTGTCAGCATGAATTTACTTTACTGAGTTTTAACAATTTATGTTTGTAGTTGATAAAGACAATGTTCATTAAAAGCAAATTAAAATTTTGTCCCAATTTGGAACGAAACGATACACAAATTTCTATTTTAGTGTTATCTGTCATAAACCATTTACATTCTCTCTCTCTCTCTCTCTCTCTCTCTCTCTCTCTCTATATATATATATATATATATATATATATATATATATATATATATATATATATATATATATATATATATATATATATATATGAATTGCCCACTGAACTTAGACACAAAGACACAGTGATCACAGTCAAGAGGGCTCTCAAAACTCACTTATTTCGACAGCAAGAACAAGCTTAAAGACCTAATAATGTTTCCTACCTGAAATATTCTCAGCATGCTTTTTTAGTTTTTAATGTTTTTCTAATTTCATGTTGTTTGTTTTTGTAATAATATTATTATGTTTCTTATCTTATAGGTGTTGTCTAATGTTGTAAAGCGCTTAGAGCTTCTAAAGATTAGGCGCTATACAAAGTCCTCATTATTATTATTATTATATATATATATATATATATATATATATATATATATATATATATATATATATATATATATATATATATATATATATATATATATACCTTTGATCTATTTATGATTTTTATCAATGTTTTGGACACAATCTACGTCACTATGTCCAGATTACCAGATTGCCAAGGAAACAAGGAAAAAGATTGTATAATGGCAATTGAAAAAACAAAAGTTATCCATTTTTATATATAAAAAAATTATTTGTTACACAACTCAGTAGATGAAAATTACCCAAGCTATTTCACAATTATGCCTTGAACATAGATCACGCAGCTTAAATATTCCTCAACATAAATGACACAATAATAATCTCAAAATGAAGTGAGGCTTATTCTTGTTTATATATATATATATATATATATATATATATATATATATATATATATATATATATATATATATATATATATATATAAGTAATTTGAAATGCGATACAAATCTTGAGATTTGAGGCAAAATATTTAAAAAAGAACGATGAAACTTATGTCTGAAACTAATTTACCGTTGACACGTGACTTTTGACTCTGAAACATCTACAAATGGGAGAAACTTCAACGGTGTTGGTGGGTGGGTGGATCTGTCAGTGCGACAGAACCTAAGACACTTTACCCGTTCATATGCTAAGTAAATGGGATACAGCCTTTGTTCCTTGTTATGGCGGCGCCACAGGAAAAAAATATCAACGACCTATGTGATCAAGTTTCAATCTCGGCTCAATTTTTGTTCACTAAGTATGTACACCGCGTGCAGATGCCTTTTTAAGGCTGAATTGTGCATTGTGATTACAGCATACCTATAACAATAAACTCTCGATAAAATATCGACCCGATTAGAATTTTATAGCTTAATCAATATTTTACAGGAAATGAACCAAACATTCCTTTGTCCTTTTCGTGCAGTTGAATACAGATATTCGATATGTTTTAACATATAAATAATGGGGAACGTTCGCAAACAATAATGTATACGCCACGGCTGAAGGACTCTTTTAAAATTGTTTCGACCACGCATGCGCAAAATGTTACAATATGTTCCCAGGATTGTTTAAATATGCATTGATCAATGAAAGCATTCAATTCAGCATAACTTATATTGGACTATATTAGGATTTAGTCATGCGCGGATTACTTATTATTAGTGGTATACACAAAGCACGTGATACGGTTTGAAATGCATGGAAACAAACAAACAAACAATCAAACAAAATGACAGCAATACTATTATTTTTAAAAATTCTCTTCAATACGAGATCTACAAGAATGTTTAGTAAAGATACACCGAAAACCATTTTTTATGTTACTTTTTTGTACTACAAAAAAGATGTTTTAATTTCTTATGAAAATTATTTCTGTTTACTACTTACCGTTATGCGGCATACCAGACGTCATCACAGGACTACCTGGCCAATCAAGCTAAGGGAAGTAACTCCTATAAATTACATTTGGTGCCTGCATGTATTATCTCCCGTGAAAGCGTGAAATTTTTGCGAATCGAGAAAAATTTGGGTCACAAGCTTCTTCATGCAATATCCATTATCTATCGTCATTTTTTTTCTTGCAAATTTCGCTTTTATTGAATTATAATGTAGATTATGTTTAATAGAAAAAATAGTGAAAAATGCGTACCTCCTATACAAAAATATAAAATATTTAAAGATTTACAAACTCATACAAATTTTGCGAAACATACACGCGCAAACGATAGTTTTGTTCTTTTTGTGAATAGATAAAGGTTAATTCAATTGAAGATAAAATTAAAGTCATGTCATTTACAGTTCACACTAATTTTGTATGTAAATTACATGTTTCATAATTATTGCTTGAACATATTTAATGCAAAATCTCATCAAACTTGCGATAGACTGTCGTGTAGAAAAACTAGAGTACGGTTGCCTTTATGTTAGGCCCGAATGTGAAATGGAAATTGTTATGTTACAGGGCCGGACTAGATCAAGTGTTGGAGAGGGTCCAAAATTTCAAAATGTCCATGACGTTCTCGAAAAGGCATCAAAGCATAGGTCTATGGGTTTGTTTACTCATAGTGTACACATTACCTAATAAACGTGGTCAAGATAAACCAATAGTTAAATTTAATGATAAAAGTGACAGTACGTGAGTGTGTATGCATATTTTTGGTATTTTTGGTTTTATTTGGCCGGGGGTGGAGATGTCCTGAAATCCCAGATCCCTCCACTCCATCATGTCCGTTGTATTTGAACGGTAAAAATTACTATAGAGTCAAGCTCATCAAAGACAAAGTGAAATATCCACAAATTTAGAATATGTCTTAAATGAAGACACGGTTGTTAATGCGTACACTGTTTGATATTGCTAATTTTAAACAGAGGTGTAGAGGGCTCTATGTAGTTTTCATACACACACACACACACACACACACACACACACACACACATAGACATACACATACATACATACATACATACATACATACATACATACACATACATGCATACACACACACGCACACACACATACATATAGAGATGTAGAGGGCTTTTCATAACTTAATAATGTATCATTTAACTTTCAACTTGATGTCACTGAACGCGATCTTTTAGAATTAATATCAGTTGATAATAAAGTGTATGGTATTATTACTATGATTTTGTCAGTTGTTGTAGTAGCAACATTAATAATAATAATAATAATAATAATAATAATAATAATAATAATAATAATAATGATACCGCTACTACTACTACTACTACTACTACTACTACTATTATTATTATTATTATTATTATTATTATTATTATTATTATTGTTATTATTATTATTATAACTTTGTAAAGCGCCTCATCTTTGGAAACTCTAAGCGCTTTACAACATTATACAACACCTATAACATAAAAATATATATAATGATATGATTACAACAAAACAAACACCATGAAATTAGAAAACATAATAAACATGCTGAAAATATTTAAGGTAGGAAACATTATTAGGTCTTTAAGTTTGTTCTTGCAGTCTTAAGATATAAGAGCAAGATGAAAAGAATAGGGTAGTATTCATTTAACAGAACATAATTTCTAAGTTTGTCATCCATTCAGATCACTCAGGCTCAATGGTATAAAACTGGTATGTCTTACTAACAACGAACATCACAGTATATGGAATCTACGGCCACGCGTACTAATATAAGAGAGGTAAATCTTACACATGCAGTTGCAGGAACCTACCGTAATAAGAGTTATTTCCCTTACAACAATCACACTAGACAGAATCGCAGGTGCTTTAAAATCATCATTTAAAACCAAGTCTACTGGTTATGTTTATCTTCAGTTTCGAACATTTGCTCGGGTAGTTATAAAAAATGACATGACTGGTATTTTCAGGTGAGTCTAATAGGACATGACGCGTATTTTCATGTTAGTCTAAAAACACAGGACTTGTATTTTCATAGGAGTCCAACAACATAGTCATGTATGTGTAGCAAAACATGACTATCATTTTCATGGGCCTAACATTATACGAAATGTGAATTATCTACATTTTACTTCATTTAAAGCACTAATTTCTTTCAATATGTCCTTAAGTTTCCTTTTCTGCATTTGAAGAACGAATCTTAAGTACACGTTTGTAAGAGTGTTTCTTGATGATTTTAATTGATCTGAAAATTGAAAGCAATTTCTCATAGTGCAAAATTACCACTATACTCACTACTACCAACATCACCGCCACATCAACAGCTACAATTAATAACGTGGCTGATCCTGGTGCTATTTTTACATTTAAAGATTGATTGTTGCACTAGCCCATACTTTCAAAATATCACTTTTCATCCATATCTAGTGTCCTTTCTCTTTAGTTTCATATATAAGGCCAAGTGAAACATTATTTGGTCTTATAATTCCTGAAAGTGTTTATTTATTATTTTTTTGTATATTTATTTATTTATTTATTTATTTATTTATTTATTTATTTATTTATTTATTTATTAAATGCTAGAAGATATGTTCTAGTAGGTTTAATAATTATATTTTCATGTCCTCGTTATCTATCACAAAATAAATGAACACTAGTACACTATGCATTTACTATGGATAACGAATTTATTCGAATTTTGAAAGGAAAACTTTAGAATAAATTAGCGATTAA
>CM068828.1:70710319-70717819 GCA_028554795.2 Sinohyriopsis cumingii
ACAACACTCAATTTAGCTCTTCAAAAGAAAAAACACAATCCGCCACCGGAAATGAAACTGGACCCCAACATAAACGATCCATCAACAGCTTCCGCTAAAAGTTGGAGCGGGCAAGAATTAAAATATTCCCTCGAACGGCTACGCTATTTCTATATATTAAAGGTGTATGTCAGGAATTAATTCCGAAAAGATTACACGTTGAACCGGGATAGTTGAGTGCAGTTTTGAGAGAAAAAGTGCACTACATTATTGTCATATTCTTCTTGACTTCCTGCAATTAATTTGATGAGCAGACCTACCTGACTGATATTTCAACCGATCAATCAGCCAAGTAATATACACACCTTTGAAACAACAACAATTTTAATTAAAAATGACGGGATCATACAAGAGATTAACAAATCTTTATGCAAGAAGTTAGAAATTAATTCCTTGTAGATGTCTCTTATATTTTACATGCACAAATTACGAAACATCAAACAAGCAGGCAAGAGGAAATCTTTTAAATGTATGAGTCCGCACTGGATAAAAAATTAGAGTATTCATGAAAATAGGTTCTGCTTGTTAAAGACAAATATTACATGCAAATTAAAAAAGACTTCATAGAGAGACGTGTACAAAGAGACTTCAGGTAGAAATGTGTACAAAGGGACTACATGTAGAAATGTGTACAAAGAGTCTTCATGTAGAGATATATACAAAGAGACTTTATGTAGACACGTGTACAAGTATTTAACCCATATTAATATCGAATGACCCGATCTGCCGCATATTTCTTGATTTCTACAGTCATGTATTTACTGATATTTATTTTTTCTTACGGAAATGAAACGACATTTTTGTGGTACTTTACTATTTTTATACTAATTTTATGTTTCAATGAAAAGTTCATTGAAGGTTCCAGCAGTAAACGGCTAGGTCCTTGTATGCGAACATTTTGATATCCAAAGGCTGAGATGATCCTCCAAGACTCTAAACTAAGACTTAAAGTTTAACCTTAGGATGCAATGGGCCTATTGGACTATAAAATTAGACTTAAGTTTAACCTAAGGTGTCAATAGACATACTGAACTCTAAACCAAGACTTAACGTTTAACCTTAGGATATAATAGACCTAATGGACTCTAAACCAAGACGTAAAGTTTAACCTTAGGATGCAATAGGCTATCAGGACTCTAAACCAAGACTTAACGTTTAACCTTAGGACATAATAGGCCTACTGGACTCTATAAATAGACTTAAAGTTTAACCTAAGGGTGCAATAGACCTACAGGACTCCATACCAAGACTTAAAGTTCAACAAAAGGGTGCAGTAGTACTAAAGGAATAAGTTTACTTTAATGTTACAATTGGCCTCCAATAATCTATAATAAGACCTAAAGTAAATCTTAGACTGAAATGAGCCTACAAGACTTACACTGTAAAAATTAGACTAAAATGGGCTTGCAAGACTTGGACTGCAAAATTCGACTGAAATGGGCCTGCAAGACACTAGCCTACGGCTTAAAGTACGTCTTAAAGGTGAAATAGGGCTTCAAAATCTACACTAAGACTAAAATGTATCAAAGGTTGAAATGGAGTCTCAGGACTCCAGACTGAGACGCAAAGTATATCTTAAATATGAATGGATCTCACGACGCTAGGCTAAGACCTAGATTATGAATAAAATGGGCGTGCAAGAAACAAAGACTATAAATTATATCATATGACTGAAAGGGGCTCTTGACCAAGACCTAAAATTAAAATTTAGCAAAAAATGGACAGGTTGACATACGCCATACAAGTGCAATTAGGTTGCATTACTGATGTTTTCGAGTCAAGATTTCCTGGCTTTACTCCATAATACTCTAAAAATTCAGAAATGACAGTAACACAGAAATTCAAGCATTTAGCATCTTCCCGTTGCTGTAAGGTTAAAATCGGTCTCAGTTTGATTGTTACGGTTTTTCCCCATAATATTCTGATACTGCAGACAAGACATACCTGGACGTAAGTCATCTAAAACTATTGTTTTAATATTGCTCATGGAGTAACATGGCATCTAAAAGTATCATTTTAATAATGCCACTGGTGTAACATGGCATCTGAAAGTATCATTTCAATAATGCCACTGGTGTGACATGGCATCTAAAAGTATCATTTCAATAATGCCACTGGTGTGACATGGCATCTGAAAGTATCATTTCAATAATGCCACTGGTGTGACAGGGCATCTGAAAGTATTATTTTATTTAATGTTGCACATGGAATGACGTGACATCCAAACGTATTTTATCTTAATATTGTCATTGTGTGACAGGGCATCTGAAAGTATTATTTTAATTTTTCCAATGGAGTGACATGGAATCTGAAAGTATTATCTTAATATTGCCACTGGTGTAACAGGGCATCTGAAAGTATTATTTTATTTAATATTGCCCTAGAGTGACATGCCATCCGAAATTATTATTTTAATTGTGCCACTGGTGTGACATAGCATATGAAAGTACTATTTTATTATTGCCCATGGAGTGACAAACGTGTTTAATGTGTTGTGCTCGGTAATAAATTACACACCTTCGGGTATCAAGCGTGTATTACTTTTTTTTTAAAAAAAAAACAGCGATTCACACGTATCTCAAAAATAAATAAATAAATAATTATATATGTAAGTAGGAAAAGAAAATGAAATGAAAACTAAGATATGAAACAAAACAAAGCTTTAGGATTCAGTTATTTCAAACTCGTATTTTACTTTCATCGTTAACATAAAATTTATTTTACGATATATCGCAGAATCAATCGTTTCATTATTTTGCCATGTATCAGGTTTTATCGCAAAATTAATTTCTTTTTGTATTCATTTGAAGTTCATATTATAAATCCATATGCCATTACGAAAACGATATTATACAAAACAAACAATGGAATTTTCCAACATAAAAACGACATGAGTGTCTTCCAAAATTAATTTTATGATCTTTTATTGCACCCAGGTTGTGATCTCTGAAATAACAAAGCCGTCCTCGCGGGCGTGTAGATCTTTTTTGGTCAATAATGAAACCGGTTACTTTGGTCTGCATTGTGCAACACAGGGTTCTTTATTACAATAACCTGCGTATCCATTTAAACTGTGTCGCGAGAACATTATTACAGTTCAGTCACAACACGTTTACAAATGTTCCGCTGCAGTGTGTTGGATACTGGATGAAACATTAATTTAGGATGAAAATAATGCGTACAAGTGGATAATATTCATTTATTAAATTATTCATTCATCATGCAACAGGTGTATATTGCCGGCAAAGTTCTGAAAATTGGGATGTTATTAAATGTCCAGATCTGATGAATTCCCCGTGTATATAATGATATAAACGACCAATGAGAATTAGAATAAGACGAAACTGTTTTAATTAAATTAGTCTATATACAAGACAATCATGTTTCTGGGTACTTATTACTGAATCAACTTGGTAAAGTTTCAACGCATTTTAGACCGATTGACAAAAAATGTCTTTGAAATTTCAAATAACTTTGGTAATTTAATAATGTACAACATAAGGTCTCCCAAGACAGTTAAAGGAACTGTATGACTACAAATAAACTACCTTGTTATAGGAAACTCTCCATTTTACAATTTTGGTTTTATGGGAATGTCAGATTGAAGAAACAAGACACACCATTAGTCAATGCAAGTTTCAGTTTACCAGATTCTTGTAGGAGGCAATATTCATTAAGTTACCTGCGCGGGCAGGTGACCAAAATATAAAGATCTCATTAATAAATTGTGTAACGCAATACAAGCGAGGCCATATATTGCAGGATTGAAATACTGGCGGCCGTCGTTAAATGCAGAAAATTCAACCGCAGCAGAAATTTGATAGGGTAGACATTCAGTCTCGTCCGGGCTAGAATACGAAGATAAGCGATACATATCCGCTAATTGCTTTTTAATTTTGGGGGGAAAATAGGATAAATTGCTTACAATGTGGATAATGTAATCACAATATCTGTCCCAAAGGAAGAAGCATGTAGTAATGATTTGTTTTAATCATCGAAACGTGTTTTTAATAAAAACATATTTTGAGTTAATATAGAGGAAAATATAAATAGCATTTTGTTTCTCCTGTTAGAAAAAAGCAATGAGTTACTTATACTACGATATAAAGAGTGAACGATCCCGATAAATCCTAGATAATTGGATTGTTTTTACACACACACACACACACACACACACACACACACACACAAATTATTTGGGGAAATTATTTCCTCCAATGCCTCGATTTGTATAGTTTCTTTACAGATTTGTATTCCTCAGTTCTGTAATACCCCGTGCATTTAAACGTGCATATTGTGAAAATTGAAAGCCATGTTTGTTTCCAATGTCAATGAAATTGATTAATCAAGATTTGAAATTTCATCGCCATGACAATGAGTTTGAAACGTCAAGGAATTTACACATGCCACTGATTGCACACACACATGCATATATATATATATATATATATATATATATATATATATATATATATATATATATATATATATATATATATATATATATATATATATATATATATATATAATTTTTGGTCACATGACCACAAAAACTTGCAGTAGATACTATATCATGTCATTATCTGAGAGCATGTAGAATACGATATGGTCATTATAAATAGACTAAAAATACTAAGTGAGGACCACTAGAAAATGTAAAACAAATTAATCCACTGCTACTAAAACAAACAATTTAAAAAATTTCTTAGTTTGTAAAACTTCAGCAAAAATTTACCAAGTTGACGTTCATTTTTAAATTTACCACTTAAAAATGTTGTTTGTAGCGTCGATTTTACTCAACCGAAATATCAGTGACTGCCACGATTTGACTGCATTACTAATGACAGTGTTAATACGCTTATGCTTGTTTTCTACTGTGCATTTATATGCATTGCTTCAAAAGTAATTTTAAATGTTTTTTGGGCAGTCCTGTTTAGTGAAGTTTTAGAAAGTACAAAAAATATTTAATTGTGTGGCAGTTTAAGAAATATGTTGTACCTATTAAAAGTTATCATAATGTAGAGTACGTACTACTAGCGCTTACAACTTATTACAGTGAATAGAGATTGTTATGCTTATTTGAAGTCATTCGGACAAAATACATTGTGTAATGACCAATATGGGAACACAACCCTTAAAAAGAGCAAACTTCTGTCCGATATAGCTGTTGTTGCGGGAGGTGAATAAAATTAAGCGGTTAAATGATTCAGTTTCTCTTTTGAATCTCTGATATACATCATCAAAACTAGATGATACACATATGTAGAACGGATTAACCTATAGGACTATAATAATAATACACGTATGTAGACCGGATTAACCTATAGAACTATACTGATACACGTATGTAGACCGGATTAGGACTATACTAATAGGATCTTAGGCCTTTAGATTTTGTAAGTCCCCTCCATTCCAATATGTAATGCATACTTTGTAAGTCCTCCATTCCAATATGTAATGCATACTTTGTAAGTCCTCCATTCCAATATGTAAGGCATACTTTGTAAGTCCTCCATTCCAATATGTAATACATAATTCCAATATGTAATACATACTTTGTAAGTCCTCCATTCCAATATGTAATGCATACTTTGTAAGTCCTCCATTCCAATATGTAATACATACTTTGTAAGTCCTCCATTCCAATATGTAATACATAATTTCAATATGTAATACATACTTTGTAAGTCCTCCATTCCAATATGTAATGCATACTTTAGTGCATACTTTTTAAGTCTTCCATTCCAATATGTTATACATACTTCAACCCTTTTCTCCTGTTTGTCTTAGGATACTCGTAGCATTAATCTGGCCCTGCACATACGCTTGTAAAAGGCAACACATATGCCTGTCAAAGGCTACACAAACATCCCTGTTAGAGGCAACATATATGCCTGTCAAAGGAGACAAATATGCCTGTCAAAGGCAACACATATGCCTATCAAAGAAAACAAAAATGCCTGTCAAAGGAAACACATATGCCTGTCAGAGGCAATTCATATGCATGTCAAATACAACACATATGCCTTTCAAAGGAAACATATATGATTATCAAAGAAAACACATATGGCTGTCAAAGGAAATATATGCCTGTCAAAGTTAGCACATGTGCCTTGTCAAAGGCAACGCATATACTTATCAAAGGGAACACATATTCCTGTCAAAGGAAACAAATTTGCCTGTCAGAGGATACACACGCATGTCAAAGGCAACACATATGTTTGTCAAAGGCAACACATACCTGTCACAGTAAACACGTCTGCCTAACAAGGGCAATACATGCTTGTCAAGGGCAACATATACCTCTGTCAACGACAACATATAATGTCAAGGGTAGCATAAACGCCTATTAAATTCGCCTGTCAAGGGCAACACATTTAACATATGTCTATTAAGGGCAACATCAATTCTTATCAAGGGAAGAATGCTCATTTTACCTTTATTCAGCGATATACTTTTAACTTCATTTACCGTTTTTAAATCCTTAATAAAAAATTAATCGAAAAATATAAATAGATATTAACAGAAATAAGAGCAGTTAAAGTTATACAACTTTTCACGGCAACGTTTTGAAAGTTTTATTTTAAGTTAAATATAAGACGAGGGGCTACAAGTTAGAGTATCACACTTTGTGTGTGTGTGTGTGTGTGTGTGCGTGTGTGTGTGTGTGTGTGTTTCTAAAGGGGGGGGGGAAATTATTATTATAATCGTTGTATCCTCAACATTTTAGTCAACATGATTAATCAAATAGTGTTTGTACATTACTCACACATGTCCAAATAAACTATCTGTATTGACACGAAAGATATGGTGATCGGGGCCAATATTTCATCTTCTTGTGGTGGATTTGTTTTACCAGAGACATTGTACTTCTTGTTAAACGACAACCAAAATCGTGAGAAGAAAATACATGGAGCTGCAATATGAAACTTGGGCCTGACATAAGGCTGATCTATTACTTGTTCAGACCGCGGGATGGGCAATAATCGGGAATACCTGATCACTAATAACGCGTAAACTTGGCAAACTTCTCATGGGGATGTACAGGGTCACTTCTCCTGTATCTAGAAAGGTATACCTTCTTGGAAGATTGCCGTCTCCCGCTTGGGCGAACCATGTAGTGTATACGTCAGCAGCGTTGGTTTAACAATGTTTTTCTCAGATAGATTATATATATATTAGAAGGAAAAGAAATTAAACACAATGTATCGCATACACCGGAAAACAATGTGGAAAATGTGTTGCTCACATTGCTTGAGACGTGGGCTTGTCTTTCGTCGCCCCTTTCATGGATATATGCACGGCCTTAGGTTTGCAAAATATTTGTCTTATCAAACTGCTGTAGATCTATTTTTTTAACGGTTTATGTTAAGTGTATAAGACATTCGAAACGAAGTAAATTCTTTTAGTGCCATAGTGGCAAAATATTTGCTTTATTTTCAATTAATAACAACCTATACA